>JAPYZL010158654.1:0-12098 GCA_030522825.1 Platygaster orseoliae
CAAGTGGAAGCGCTCAGAGCAAAAACGCACTAAACACTTATCGCATTTTTGTCCTCATCGAATTCCGTTCGAACTCTCGCTCTCAGCATCACCGAACTCATTCCTGCTCTCAACACTTTCTGTCACTTTTCTCCTCGACAACTTTTTGGGTTGGACTTTTGAACTAAGCCCCTCTACTAATCTTCATTTTATCTAGCTGCCTTTTTCCGCATCAATTGCTCTTTTGCAGATTACCTTAGAGTATAGAATTGAAAGGTCATTAATCGATCTCAAGATGTATCTCTTTGTAAAGTAAAAAAAAATTCTTTTATTCGCACCACGGACAGAAGTTTTTTCTCACTCGTGTGATTGTATGCCTCGGCTTCGCCTCGGCCTACAACCTTTATACTCGTGGGAAAAAAATTCTGTCCTAGGTACGAAATGTACTATTTTGATTTAAAATCTTATCTGTGAGATCGAAATTAAAAAACTTTTATTTCTTCAAACCTGAATTTTTATCACTCAACTGCTTTTTTGGAAATTCACGATGTGCACTTCTCAATAAGGAAAGTTCAATCACACTTTTGTTATTTTTACGCATAAACATTGTATAGAAAAATATTATTCGCTTATCTGAAAAAAATTTTTTTTTTATGAAACCATCTACATATATAAAGTTATATGTGCCCTTTTAAGTATTACAGTAATGTATATAAAATAAAAGGACGTCAAAAAATTCTAGGCTCCAGTGAAAAATGTTAATTTTCTAATGAAATTTTTTCACTTAATATTACTTTATTCATATTCACTTTTTTGTACTTAACTGTGCCTTTACTCCCAACGTGCACTTCTGAATCAAAAAATATTAAACACAATAATATTTTTCATACATAAAAATTACAAAATGTTATTTAGTTTTTTTAAATTAAAATTTACTTTTATGAAAAAAAATATTATATAAATATAAGATATAAAATATAAATGAAAGAAAAAACTCAGAACTGTATGAATTGCTTACATTTATTATGTTTTTGAAGAGAAAAAGTTAATTTAAACATTTAAAAATATCATTCAATCATGAAATTCATTCCATAATGAAAAAAAAGAAACAAAGAAAAAAAAATCAATTTTTGGGAACTGCAGGATTCGAACCGAGTAAGTTTCAGAGGGTGGCATTATACTTTATCATTACGCCATCGACGCTGACCGGAAAAGGTTTTCATGACCATCATCAGCCACGATCTCCGGCCTGTTCGTCGAGCGTACTCGTTTTTTTTTTGTTTTTTTTTTTCAGCGACGGCCACGATCTCCGACCGGAGATCGTAATGAAAATAGTAGATTTCGTACTCGGGAGCTATCGCCGATTTTGGCGAAGCCGAAGGTTTTATCCCGAGACGAAGTCGAGGGATGAAATCGGCTGAGGCAAAATTGGCGATAGCTCACGAGTGCGANNAAAATTGGCGATAGCTCACGAGTGCGAACTGTATTTTTCATCACAATAGCCTCAAAGTCACGTCCAAATGTCAGTTTTGAGGTTAGAGTGATGAAAAAACTCTTTCCAACGAAATTTGATGTAATGGAAGTGGCTAATGACATTTTTACCCAGATAGCTTTGTCTTTTTTTTGCATCATGATTGACTGAAATTGTAACATAATTCGTCAAAGATGCTTGGATGAAACCCTACATTTTCGTTTACATCACAAGTGTGCTTTGTCATGTTGCAAACATTGTGGCATCACCCTGGCGTTCTTCAGAACCCGTAACTTACGAGAGCTTTTATGGGTGTTTTGTGCGAAAAATTTATGTATTTGAGTGAATTTATATAATTTGTAGTGAATTTATATTATTTATTCCCTGTTAATTCTAATGAATTGTATGTTTATAAACAGCAGAATAGAATAAAACATTTTAAATAAAAAAAAAAAACAACAAATTTTAATATTTCTGGAATCCCAAAAATTTTCAAGACTTAAAAAAATTTCATGCTTTTAGAAATTTTCAAAAGTTTTAAAATCGTTAATAAATACTGACATTTTTATTGTACGTATTTTATATGTGAAATTGAAAATATCCAAAAAGATAAGAAATTATTAAATTCGCAAAAATTTTTTAAAATTTTCAATAATGTTGAAATTTTCACGAAGTTTTCAATTTTTTCTACATATGCAAAATTTGAAAAATGAAAAACTATATGAGGATTTCTAGGGTATTATTATTTTCAAAATTCTTCAAAATGTCAAAAATTCTCAACATTTTCGTTACTGGAGTTTTTAAATTACAGAAATCCAAAAACTTCAAGTTCTATGATTTCTTAAAATTCCATTATTTCTAAAATTACTGAAATTTCTCAAGTTTATATTTTGATATTTTAAATTAAAATTTGAAGGAAAAAATAAAAAAAATAAAAACTAACAGTTGATTATGAGTTGTCAATCAGAAAAATTGAAAATCCATCAAAAATTCAAAAGTTAAATCTAGAAGTTTAAAAAAACCAAAAATTTAAAAAGTTTTCTATTTTTCGCGAATTTCATGATTTCAAGAATAACCAAAGTTTTTTTTCTGAATTTCAAATTTACATCGTAATTAAAAATTTTACAAATTTAAATTGAGAATTAATCAATTATTAAAAATTGGAGAAAATTATAAATTCATCAAAAATTTTAAAATGAGAAAAATATGAATTTTATAGTTTTCATAATCCAAAAATTTTCAAACTTTTGAGATGTTCATAAATTTTATTATTTTAGAATTCACAAAATTTTAAAATCGTTGAAAATTACTAACATATACAATGTACTTCAGGCTGAAAATTGAATATTTTTTAATATGTGAAAAATTTTCTACATTTTCATAATTCAAGATTTAAAAAGTTGAAAACTTTCTAACGATTTTGGATTAAAAATCTTACCATTTCCTTTTTGTTCAAAATCCCCTAATTAGTCAAAAATTCCTAGCATTTTCGTGTATGAAATTTCAAAATTTTAGAAATGCGAAATCTGTAAGTTTTTAAATTTCTTCAAACTCCATTATCCCCAACATTTCTTATAGTTTCCAAGTTGTCAAAAATTGTAATATTTCTGATGTTTTCAAAATTCCAAAATTTTTCAATCACACAGAATTGTCCAAAATTACCCACATTTTTACATTTTCGAATTTCGTAAAATCTTAAAAATCAATTGATGCAAAAAATACATCAATTGATGCAAAATCATTGATGCATCAAATATTTTTTTTTTGCAAAATTATAAATGCTAAATTTTTCAAAATTAAGGACATTGAGGAATAATATATTATTGTGAGTTTTCACAATGCCTGGCTGGACGAAACGAAGGATTGAAGCCCGAGGCGAAGCCGAGGGATGTGATCGTTTCGTCCAAAAAGGCATTGTTAAAACTCGCAATACGATATTTTATTTGTGTTTTCGAATAATTCACGTCCAAATATCCGATTATTCGAAAATTTCCAATAAAAATATTTTTCGGGAAACAAGTTCTTAGAAAAGACTTGTTAAGTAAATTTATTTTGGAAGAAAATTTCTTTGGGAAGAACTGGTTGTGAAAAGTTATGCACAGCCTTATTTTATCTAAAAATCCTAAAATTGACTAAGAAATCAAATAAAAAGCTGATAGCAGTGATTTTTAACAATATTGTAATTTTATAACCAAAAATTTGTTTTACCTTTCTTATAAATTCACCATTCAAGAAAATCCTTTTAACGTAAATTATTTATTAAAACTGGTAAAAAAGTAAAACGAATATTTGAAAAGTATTAAAATACATCCAAGTATTTGAGAAAAATTTTGAAAATCATACTTGAATCAAAAGTTTGAAAACCATCCAATTTCAAAAAATTATTTATAGTTTTCTTAAATAATTAAACCTCGTTCAGGCATTATTTGCATATTTTAAACGAATATTTTACTATATTTTAACAATCGATTTATAATTGTTCAATCGTGAGTGAGTTGATTGTTTACAAAAAAAATTTACACCAGATGTGATAAAAAATTTTTATTCTGACCCAGAGCTCAAGTATCCACCAAAATTAAAACAACTTTTAAAATAAAACCATCACAAAAACCACAAGCCCATAAACATCAATAAAAATGTACCCTCATACTTACAAAATCATCAATTCAAAAAAACAAGACCTCACAAATTAAAAATATTCCAAATAGACTCTCCTTTTCTTCTTCATATAATTTATAAACCCTAAGCTCTCATTTCCCAGAAACTTTTAATTAATCCGCTTTGATTACCTTAAAAAATCCAGTCAGAATAACGAGATCGTCAACCTACGATCAGAGGAATCTTTGCTTGAGCCTCGAGGCTTTCCTTCGTTTGGGGTGAACCGGCATTATTTGAGAGGTTTCACTATTCCTTTTCCGAAGGAGCAAATTATACAGATTCTTTGGGGGGTTAATTTTTGGGTTGACATGAGGATGATTTACAAAAAATGTTTCATTTTAAGTGAAATCCGAGGGAAATGCATCGCGGGTCGACGCGGGACTAGAATATTTTGTGTCGCTAGGCGTCGGGGGTGTGAAGCTCGCGCAGGCCTTGTGGACCGTGATCGATCGCAACCACCAACGCAATATTATACAGTAGAAACAGCAGGCACCAGATTTTCGATGCGCGTTGCATCGAAAATCAATGTGCAACAGAATTATACGTCACTAGTAGATATTGGATAGTTATCAACGTTTATGCACCGGAAGTTGATTTGCAATGTCAGCCATAGACCGCTGAATCGCTTTCCATATCGACTTCCGGTGTTGGTACATTGAAGTTTATAAATAAATTAGAAACTTCATGAATTATAAGTGAATCATTTCCTTTATCTCTTAGAGCTAATTAGCAGGATTTGATATACAGGGTGCGCCACCAAAATCCGGACAAAAAACCATTCAATATTCCCGCGATAATATGCTTCAGAAAGATATCGCTTTCAGTGTCTGCATACCTTATTGATGGTATTATTAATATATAATTTAAAATATATATTTTATATATAAATGTATATAAATAAATAATATAAATATATATATGACGCGCCGCGAAGAAAGGGAACTAAGAAGCATTTTATGTTAGAGTCATTTTCTTATTGAAAATAAACAGAAAATAGCCCTTATGTCAGATGCCGCTTAGGTCCCTTTCTTCGTGGCACGTCACATATATAATATTAAAGTAGATTTAAACTTTATCAAGATTTTTATACAGTTTCTGTAGTTATAGACAAATTTTAAAACTTTTCATTATCTACAAAATTTATGAAAATTTCCTAGAATTGAACAAATTTTTTGAATTTTTTAAAGAGATTGATAATAATCCTTAATATTTTCAATATTTTTCAATTTGTCAATAAGATAAATTATAAAGAAAACATTTTTCTTATCTCTTAGAGCTAATTTGCACGATTTCTCATAATTTTCAATAATTTCGTATGTTTTCTCAAAATTACGTTTAATAATTACGTCAAAATTGCGTCTACTGGCTGCAATAACTTAAAGACTCATATAGCTGAAAGTGGCGTTATTTATAGGGTATGTAACTCCCCTTCCTGTGTTGCCCAATGAACAAAAACATACGATTATATCGTCTTCCTCTCATCTTTTTACCTTACGTAACAAAAAGTCATAACTTTTCACGATAACAATATTTTATGTGGAAATAAAAAATAATTGAAAAATTTGTAAAGAATTCAATCAGTCATCATTGTTATTTAAAATTGTTTCTGTCACTACCTAGTCGAGTGAAGCAATGAAAATTCACAAAAAGATCGCGTATCTTGAAAAACATAATAGTTTTTCATTTGCACTTTTATTAAAATCGGTAAAAACTTCGACGTATCACCGTGGAAAACGAAAATTCACAAAAAGATAGCATATCTCGAGAAATATAAAAGTTTTTAATTTGCACTTCCATTGAGAACGGTAATGACTTCGACTTATCAGTGTTAGAAATGAAATTTTTTCGCGAAAAAATCCCGACTTACGTGACCATTTTTTTTAAATAATGAAAAGTTATATAGAAAAAAAAAAGTTGAAAAATCATTTAAAGGGTTTATATATATACGATTCTAATGTCAATGATGTATGTATCACGAAAGGTGCCTTTTGCATACAAAACATTAATTGATAAATTTTTTCAACTTGTTGATATGGAGTGTATGATAATAAATTTACTATCTATTTCCATTGTCGAAATAAGCTATTGTGAAATGCAAAATTTTTTAGCGAATCTTTTGCGACGACCTATTCTAGAATTACATTCAAGTTACAAAACTAATCCTAACTCAAAACCCTCACGAAAGATTAGATACTCCTAGACTTGTTTTTTTTTTATTGTTAAGTAAAAAGATAGATTTTTTTTGAAATTCAAAAATATCGTTTCGATCTTTCTTCTCGATATGAAATTAATAAAAAATTATATTTTAACAGGATTCAAGAACTTTGAGCTATCACTGGATTTCTTAATTTTGCAGTTTGAATTCTGAAACTATTTAAATGTGTTAGTGAAATTTACAAAAAACATAGAAATAGTCGAATCGCTATAAATGACGACAAAATTATTCAGAAACTGCATTTCAGTAGGTACAAATTTATACTCCCTATACATATATTTTGGAAGTGAAAAGGAACCGAATATAAATCAAATGCTCAAGCTTCTAACTCATTGGTATCTGGACTTGCAGTTTTTCGTGTTAAAAAAATGCTAACATAATTATTATTATCGTGTATTAAAGATCTCTCGGAGCTAAGAATGGAGGAAAAAGAAAACGACACAATTTTTTTCTTTCCAACTAGTCGTATATTTAATTCCTTTTCTTCATAATAATTATTATTAATATGTTTTTATAATTCTGAATCGAACCTACCTTGAATACTTGAGTTTCAGTATTCAACTCATAGAAAACTTTTATTTACTCTCATTGTTTTTACTCGAATGCATCATTTCTAATTTAAAAAAAATGTACGGGGCGCAAATATTTGTTTATAATAAATTAACTTTTTTTTATGAAACTGTCTCTTTTTTATAAAAACAAAATTTTTCGTTGACACAACAACTTGGTAAAACCTTGAACCGAAATATTTCACCACGGCTCCCATGTACGGAGTTCCATACATGGAATTTTCCCATGTGTGGAGAACTCTATGCGTTCCATATATGTTCCGCCGGCCCTGGTTTCTGTAGTTATAGAACAATTTAAGAACTTTTTACTTTCTACAGAATTTGAGACATTTTTTCTAATCCCTAATATTTTCAATGTTTTTTGATCTGTCAAAATTTTCTAAATTTTATAAAAAATTGTTTCACTCATGAAAAATTTTCGTAATATGCAACTACTTTTCAAGTGCTTCAGATTTTTATCTTAAAATGAAAAAACATTGTAGTATATACTTCGAAAAAAATACGATTATGAACACAATCTACAAAACTTATGAATTTTTTCCGAAACTCTGAAAATTTTCAAAATACAGTAAAATTATTGACAATCTTTAAACTTGTGATGTTTTTTTTATTTTTAGAAAGCTTCAACATTTCAAATATAATACAAAGTATTCACAACTTTCCAAATCTTATAAAAATTTGTCTAACTTCGTAAGATTTTTCTTAATTTTTTCAACTTTTCAAGTTTTCCATATTTCCATGACAAAGTTAAAAAAACATTTTCCTACATATTTCGAATAAGTATGATGAACACAATGCACGAAATTCACGAACATTCTCAAATTCTCAGAATTTTCTAGAATCATCGAAAATCATTGAAATTCATAAAACTTTCCAATCTTTCGTAATTTTGAAAATTTCCAACATTATACAAACTACTAAAAACTTTTCAAGTTACATAAAAATCCGTCGGACTCATAAATATTTTTCCTAAGTTTTTATTACTTACCAAATTCAGTAGATTTTTATTTCAAAATGGAAAAACATTTTCATGCATATTTCAAAGAATTTCAAAGAAATATGATTATAGATCTAATCTACAAAATTCATTAATATTTTCCCAAATTCTATAAATTTTTTATAATACCCTACAACCTTCAAAATTATTCCAAAAATAATGGAAACTATTCAATACTTTTTACATTTTATAAAAATTTATCCAACTCACTAAAACTATACACAATTCTTGAATAATTTTTAAGTTTCTCAGATTAAAAAAAAAACCAAAAAAACATGATGATACATATTCAAACAAAATCGCGTTCCAAAGCCTCTAATAATTTATTATTTTAACCACACATTTTTTAAACAGTTTTTCTTTCCATATATTTTATGTATTTTTGAGACTGCATTATTCGAATAATAACAATTTTTTAAAAGCAACAACAAATAATCAATATTTGTAACTTTTTTTTAATTTTTTCCTTACCATCATTTTAGATTTTCTGACTCCCTTCTCAACATGTCGATCCGTTTTTGGCCTGAGTTACACTGATATATTATCAAAATTCGCACTAATATTTTTAAAAAAATGTCTCGTTATAGACAGCGAGTAAACATAACTATTTAAAATAAATTCTCCAAAGATAACGCGTATATTGATAACTAAAAGTTGAACTTGTACTAAAAAGTGCAACAATTAAGCATATCTAGAGTATAAGTGTTTTATTTCAAGGAAACTCGTACAAAACCAAAAACCTTAAAGTTTTAGAAACATTGCATAATTTTCATTTTTTCATGAATTTTATCAAAGGCACAAGAAAAAACAATACTATAAAATAAACAATTCATTTATTCCATAATTAATATAGAACATACAAAAATGCCTAATATCTGTAACGTAATATCGATTAACGCATTTGTAAAATCTCACAGCGAAAGTCCCTGTATTTATTTTCAATAAAACGTTCGTCTTGGGAAATTTTCGTAATTCGATGACGCTTAATCAATCGTAACGCTTTCAGTGCCTGTAGGCTTATCTGAATTGATGTTGTTCAATTGGCATAAGTCTGAAAATACAATATTGTTCAATTATGCAATGTCATGATCAAAGTAAAAAGAGTATCATTCTGCATAATGCATATAACTGTAATTTTTATCCTATAATTCTATTTACCTGCAATTAGAGTAATCAGTCTTTCGGATTTCTTAAAATGCACTATAATTTCAGGATCGTAGGACACCATTACTTTTTGCGATTCTTCGTGCCAGTTCCAGAATGTCACTGTTTTTTGCCTTGAGTGCAAATCAGCATTCATAAGTGACAAATTTTTCGCGACAGTGATATCTAACGAATATACATTGTGACCATCCAAAATTATTTGGTCAACTTCTTTATGTTTGTCACACCTGAAAAAATTTTTATTACTCAACCTTTTTTTAACTTCATGCACAGCAACGCAAAAATTTCACATTGTGTTGGGCAACGTGTAAAACGCCCACACAGGTCACATGACTCGGACACATGCAGGCGATTTACACATTGCCCAACACAACCTGAAATTTTTAATTTTAAAAAACTAAATGTGTATCTCGGCGCAAAACGTCATACTTTATCACCTAGATATACAAATGACTATTTTTTGATACATGGACATAATGAAATTTAGTTAAAGAAACAAGTCTTAGTACCAATTAATGATGCGCTCCCTAAGGTACTCGGCCGAGGGGTAATTCAGTGGCTGCTTAGGGGCAATAAGGAGTATGGGCAGGCCGTCGATCGTTTGCTCTTCAATCGTTATTCGAGGTCGTGCCGACACGTACAGTAGCAACACCAAATTCGAGGCGATGCCAGCTATCACGCCGTACTCCAGGCCAAGAATCAAACAGCTAAAAAGCGTCACGCTCAAAGGCACAAGGTCGATCTCTGCAAGTTGAAATAGAACGTGATTTTATTAAGAGGAGAGAGATAATTTAAAAAAATATAGCAACAATTGTCTTATTTTTATTATTTATTTTTATATAGTTATGTAATTTTATTATTCTTTTTAAAATTGATTGATATTTATATAATTATTATTGATTTATAAAGAGACTATCTCAAATACTCTCTAAATTTCTTTGAGTAAAATTTCACTCCAATAGAGTGAGAATCCTGAAAATCAAACTCGAATGGAAATTTCACTCTATTCAAGTGCAATTTCAATTGTTTTATAGTGATAATTCGCTCAAAAAAATTGAGGGAATAGCCACTCAATATTTTCGAGCGAATTATCACTCTAAGACGATTGAAATTTCACTATAATAGAGTGAAATTTCTACTCGAATTTAATTTGCAGGATTCTCACTCTATTCGAGTAAAAATGTCACTCGAAGGAATTTAGAGAGTAACGCGCTGAATATACAGGAAGATACGAGATTTTCGAATTCGTTACCTGTTTGAATGTCGAAAACGTATGACAGTTTATATAATTTTTAGATTTCTGGCCAGATTACCCCGATGTTTATAAATTTATATTAATTTGATTATAATTCATTAAATTTAATTTAATTTAATTCATTTTTATTATATATTATTTTATTATTTATTATATATTATTTTATTATTTATTATATATTATTTTATAATTTGTTATTGTTATTATTTAGATATATTATTTTTATTGTATATTATTTTAATTTATATTACTTATATGAATTTTAATTTATATTAATCTACAAATTTATATTTATATATTAGCCAGATATTTATAAATTTTGTCTCATTGTTAGTATTTTACGTAATTTGTGGCAATATTAGTACAACATTGGTCAAAAAGATAAGTTATTATCAGAGCGACCGAAAATATGCACGAAAAAATGACATGATATGCGCTCAAAAAACATCAAAATATACAAAATATGCAATAACAAATGCAAAAAAATATTTAAGAATATTTTCATCTTTATTCCTATTGCAATTGACAATGATATGCTTGTTAATCAAAATTTGAAGTCGTTCTTGAACAATATGCAGAATATGTATTATAAGCTGAAACTGCAAAAATGTAAAAAATAAGCATGCAATATGTTAATGCATATTTTCAATCACTGTCTATACATAATAAATCATAATTAAAATTATTCTTTAGGAATAAAACTGTTGAAAACGTTTAATAAATAATTGAAAACTCCTCATAAATAATTGAAAACTCTTAGTTAATAATTTAAATAATAAGCTGTTGAAAACTTTTTATTGATGGTCAATATAATGCCAAATATGGGTTTACAAGCAAACATTTTGCAATCTAATGATTTGTTACATCTTGTGATTTGAAGAAATTTTGGGATTCGTAAATCTTGTAATCTGATAACATTATTTGATTTTTTTAATTTCACTATTAGTTTTGTGTATTTTTGTAACATTTTTTAATTCTTAGAAATTTTTTGAAACGTCATAATTTACCAAAAAATATAATTTTTTGAATTCGTGAAATAATGTACTTTATTCACAATTTGCTAAAAATCAGATATTTGTACGTGAATTTTTAGCGAACTGTGAATAAAATAGCGTATTGCGAGTTTTGGAAATTGCTTCTTTTGACGAAACGATTACAACCCTTGGCTTCGCCTCGGGCTGCAACCTTTCGTTTCGTCAAAACAGGCATTTCGAAAACTCGCAATAAAATACTATTTTAATTTATTGTGACATTACTTTATTTAGCGACATTTTACGATTTTGTATCAACTTCTAATTTCATAAATTTCATAAATTTGATACTCTTAAACATTTTCAATTCTGTAATATTTTTAAATTTTGAAGACCTTCATGATTTTGTGACATTTTTTAAAACTTTCAAATGAAATTTGAATCTATGGCGAGATAGATTGAGTTTCACAAAGTTGAACTTCTTATGTCCTACCATAGTAACATTTTCTACAAGTATCGAGTATGTAAACTAAGCTGATCCTGGCCCCGGTACTTTGTAAAACTTCTTTTGTCCTACAATAGTACAATTTTTAACCATAAATATTACCACTTTCTACTATAAATGACTAATTTTGATACAGTAGATGAGCTTAGCCGGTTCTGGTCCAAGAATCCCCGGAGCCAGAACCGACTTAGCTGATCTACTGTAAAGGACTAATATAATACAGGGTGCGCCACCAAAATCCGGACAAATTCAACAAAAAATTCATTACAAATATTTGTCATGAATAAATTTATTAAAAAAAAACCTTTTTACAT
>JAPYZL010158711.1:0-11239 GCA_030522825.1 Platygaster orseoliae
TTACTGGATTAGACTAGAAAGTGGAAACGAATGGATAGCAATTCCCCCTAAACCAGAAGAACTACATCTTTTTTGTGCAGCTGACAAGACATTCGAAGTCAATCACATCGGAAGTCCTGTAAAGCTTTTATTACATCATGATTGTCAAATAGTTACTAATTATGTCTCTCTCAAACCCAATCAAGAAATATTCGAAATTGAATTAACGGGAGTATAGGTGAAAATGCCTAAGGAATGCGATTTATCAGATTTCACTATAAACCAAATACGTGCGCCAAATATCACTCAAGGACAACTATCACCAAAAGTTTTGCAACTTTTAGCATTGTCAGTTGATGAGATTGACCATCATCGTACTCTTACCTGGACCGAGAAGTTTTTTAAATTCCTCAATTATATTAGTTACAGTTGTATAGTGATAATTATCATTTACATTTTGCATAGACTTAGGTTATTAAGTTTCATATGGCGAGCTATAAAAGCATATTGGACACCATCTTATTGTCAAAATGAATTTAATTATTGTTACTTCGGACAAGGATACCAAGATAATCGCAATGTAATAACTACGCCTGCTGAAACCCATAAAAACAGTGAAAAACCCGTATCCATTGAACTAGAACAAACAGGAACTAACGAAACATCTGATTTTATAGTATCTGAACAGCCACCGCAAACAAAAATTGTACGTAGAACATCGCTCCCTAGAAATCCTCGCTTAAGAACTATGAACTAAATGAGAAAGTCAATTTTTTTTCTTTCTTTCTTTTCTCCTTTTTCTTTTCATTATTCTCCGAGATGAAGAATTGTTTTGCGCGGGAGGTGTCGTATATATATATATACGGCATTCTATATTCACGGTCACACGCCCACTGCCTCCCAAACTTGGTACGCGTGCCGGTGGGAAAAACCACGCCAACCGCCTCCCAAGCGTGCGACACTGGACCGGGCCCGACCGGCCAGTAGTTGAGTTCAGTTTGTAGACTTGTAGAGTTTAGTTCGGTTCTGTTCGCGTTCGTTAAAACATTCTCGGGAAGACTTATTGTGAACAAATAAAGTTTTATAAAAAGAAAAAAACAAGTTTCATCATTCATGCCCCACGGCATGACACAGTCTCAAAATATAACTTTAGCAAAACAGAAAGTAGCTGCAGAATTACCTCAAGACGTGTTTGTTCGTTCGGCCAAATGTCAGTTTTTTTGACCAACGTTCCGCAACGATAACGTCACAAAAGTGACTTTGTGCCGGGCGCCGATAAAATCATCGATGCAACGCTGAAATTTCCGTACACAAAGAACTCTTTCCTACTTTGAATTTTCATCCCAGAAGATTTTTTTCGCGTTTTTCAAGCCACCCCCGTATTTTTTCTTGAGCTCTTTCTCATTTAGATTTTCCTACCTCGTTTTCGCTTTATTGCTTGCCGCGTCAAAATGATAAAATGATGTATATCACGTGTGGGTTCGTGAGTTGTGAACGACTGGCAGAATAATCCACGGAACCTAAGGAGCTTGCGCCTCCAACAGATGAGCTTTTCTCAAATTTTCGTTACGCAACGGATGAAAAGTTTCGATTGAGACGAGAACGCTCATTCAACGTCGTAAAAATATTTTATGCTCACCGCGTCGGAAATAATTATTCTTCCTGACCCAAACAGTTTCGCTGATGTATTTATTGCCGAGTTGCAGTACGAAATTCGACGATTTCTCAAATATTCCGGAGCAACAATGTCGATTTCGTTATTTTTATGTAATACCAAAGCATAAATTAAACCAATGAATGGGGTTTTGAAAATTTTATTTCATGTACTTTCATTAGTGAATTGTAAAAAATTTAGTTGGATTTGCAAGTGCAATTTTGTTTGAATATGGTAAACAAAATAAATTATCGATTGCAAGTCTTTATTTAGATTAAACTCTAAACCCTCAGTGCTCGAACACATTTCCTAGTAGTTCTTCGTTATCTCAGAAAACCTGTCTATGCAATTTCAAAATTTCCATGACACCAGACAATCTCGAGGGAAACGATTAAGCGAGCCGAAAAGCATTGATGAAGTTTCAAATGAATTTATAACTCCCGGGAACTTCAATTTATATCAATTCGAGGCACTTTGGAAACTTCCATCGCCCTTCGCAAACCAGAGGATTTTGGTATTAAACGTTCGATCGAATCAAATCGAGAAATTTCACTCTTTCTTATTCATGTAACTTTAGTTCAAGCACCTCAATAAAGGCAAAACGAATTAATTAAAAATCTAATTTGAATTTTCCCGTGGGAGCTAGGTCGGGAAAGTGTCAGTCTGATTTACATTTTTATCGAAAACCCTGTAGTCACTTTCGCGAAACGTGATTGTTGATTAAGGCATGAAATGGTTGTTGTTCGATGTCTATTGAAGGTCATGAAGGACATGTAATATTAATTTACATGTTGTACAAAGTTGTCGAAAATGTAGAAATATCAAAGCAAATGATTATTTGTAAATTTCAAAGTGTTTCAAACTTCTCATGTATATTTCATGCTCATAAAAACCATTCGAAAGCATCTGAAAAACTTTTTGAAGCCCATCTACATAAAAGCACCAACGCAACATCGTATCAACTCGTTCCAATAAATTCTGGAGAACCTCTCCAAACACTTTTCGGCCAACATCACATTCAGTGCCACTCCCTCCAGTAAAAAATGCATACCTTTAATGAAATCCGTAAAAAGATTGTACAAACACATCGATACTTATTAGGATTGAAAAAAAGTGGTTTTTATGTGTGTCACGTGGGTTTGATTATGGGTGTGAAGCAGTTAGTGTTTCTTCAACGACCTTCCTTTCTCACTGGCCCTTATCACCCTCGACAGCCCGGTCGATCCGATGACACATTCGAGTGATTTATGTATTCGAAACAGACACTTTTTCAAACTCGAGCGAGGCAGTGAATCGCGCGACTATTTTCGGGTCGAGGGGCTTTCCACTTTCCACGGACCTTGAACTTTTACTTAGCTCGAGCGACGAAATGGAAATCGCGCTTTTTCACAAGATGAATCGGCCCGTGCATCTTTATGTAAAATGAGAATTATGCAAATAGATGCAGTCACAAAAAATGAGGATACGATAGAAAAATGTGCATAAAGTTTATGCAAAAACATGCAGTTGAATAATTTAGCGGAATCGTAAGAAGAAAATTTTAATGATTTTATTCCTCTTTCAGATGTATATCATTGCACGAAATTATAATATATCAGCTCATTTGACAATTATGATTTTCTTGAGATAAACGTGCTTTTTCCCTGGCGAAACAATTTCCAATCTCACGTGCAATACTGGTACAAGAGCGAAGATGAAAAGCAATCGATAATTCTCGAGTACCCATTGACAATGAACGTGAAAATCGATTCTTTCGCTGTCGAACTTTCTTAATATCAACCGTGAAAGTGCAACAATACGTTGATTGTGCATTCAATCCAAAGTCGGAAGCCTGTTACGAACTCGGATAGTGCTGAAATTGGTGCGAAAATACGCTTCATGTATCGGAATTCAATTCTTGGTCTCTTATTAACTCGCATTATAATCATCGTATACACATTGTTTTCATCTAACGACCCCTTTTGAATTCACTTGAAAGAACATCATTATCCGCAGTTTCGTCCGATTCGTTTCAGGAAAGGAATATATTATTTTGACGAGTGTATTCACGGAATTAATAGACAAATTCATAAAATAACTCAAATTTTATTTTTCATTTTTTAATCCAATGTTTTTTATTTATCTCAATACAATTTTCATTGAGTTTAACAGAGAAACTGTATTAGTTTCAATATGATTCTGAACAATTTGAAATCTCAACAAAAGTATACAATTTATAATTTTTTCTTCTTTTTGTCTCACAGCAAAAAGCAACAGGACAATAATAAATTTCTTTTTGTGTCAGTGATGATTTGAAAGTCCATTTTTCTCATACCTCATGAAAATTTTCTGAATCACAGCAAATGTGATATGCGATGAAACAGAGAAATGGAGGAACAGCATTTTTTAATAATGAAAGTACCAATTTCCCAATCTCGACGTCAGTTCGTGAATAATTGATAGAAACGCGAAACAAGTACATTCGGTGTGCATGTATTTTGCAGAGTGCGCACGAATTTCATCCCTGCCAAAATGACGAAAAGATACGAGTTCAACTGGCAACTCGAGGTCCCGGAAGGCCTCCGTGTGGGATGTGTCTTCGACAGATGGTTTGAAGAAAAGGATAACACTGATCTCGAATCCAATTGTATGTTCAAAGTCGACGAGTATGGATTTTTCATCTACTGGCAGAGTGAAGGAAAGGTGAAATTATTTTAAAATATCAAAAGATATTTATAATGATTTTATAGTTTTGCGATGATATAATTAAGTTATTGGTTTAGTTTTTACAAAAAGGTATAGTTTTGTACAGAAGCATCGAAATCAGAAACCAAACTTGCTTCAAAATTTTCAGTATAAGATTTATCGAATCTTTTTTTGTTTTGTTTCTATTTCATAAATTAACCAAATGATGAACAAGGCAGTAGATTTGGTAGTTAAAATATCTCCTAAAATTTATATGAAATATTGAAATTTTCCCGTAAAAAAAGAAAAAATTTTGACTATAAAAATTTCCAATTCCTCTAAAAAAACATCCATAAAATTTTATTGAATAACGAAATGAGTAAAGATTATCAAAAATGTACTTCCTTTAATTCGGAAAACATAATAACAATGTTGTAATGTAAGTTCTCAGAGTTAAACGATGTTGAAATTTAAAATTTTACTAATTAAAATATCACAAGAATCCCAGCTTCAGAAGTGTTTCCACGTTAAAATCCCTTTTTATACATGCTTGGCTCGACAAACGTAGTAAATTAAAATTTAATCATTTTTTCAACTTAGTGATTTAAAAAAAATCATGTCTGAAAATACCAATATGTATATCTAAAAAACTTCGATGCCTGGGGAATCAAATTTTGAAGATCTAGATTAAAATTTATAAAATATCAAAATGTCATTGAAATTATACTCCAATGGTTTACTTGAACTACAATAATAAAAATAAATGGAAAAACTGTTTTGTTAATAATCGTAAGAAATACCTACGATCTTGAAAACACAGATTTATAAACCCTCAAGTTCAAAAAACTGCGTAGAGTCACACAAATAATCTATAAAAGCATGTATTTGAAAACAAAAAAAAAAATCTCATGAATTCAAGATAAAAAATTAAAAAAAATTTTTTAAACAAACAAAATTTGTATGGATGTGATTTTCTAAAAAAAATCGATCATGTTACTAAAAATTTATCAGTATATGAATTCTACACCATTCAATTTTAGAAATTTATGAAGCAGTTTCCAAATAAAAAGATTTCTAAAAAAATTTTTTTAAGTTCCATAAATATTAGAAAAATGCGATGAAAAATAAGAATCTTTAAATACCAAAAAAGTATGTAAAGCCAAGTTTCTCAAAAATTCATGAAATTTTCAGTGATAGGATAAATGATTTTTAAAGTCTATGTAGATAACAATAAAAATACCAGGAAATGCTAAAAATCGTCTACATCGTATTAAAAAAAAATACGTAAAAAACTTCTTAGCATTTAAGTCGTGGGTAAAATTTCCTAAAAAATCACTAAAAATATTCAAAATCGTTCAAATGTTTTTAAATCTCGCATCAAATTTTTTAATTTACAGTTCAGTCTGCAGAAATACTTGAAATATAACAAAATAACATAAGCTACAATAAAATTTCAAAAGTTGCATTCAATGAAAAAATTTTTGAAATCTATTGCACACATCAACATCAACATCAATATAGTTATGATTTTCTTTTAAATATAAAAAATAATCCAATTTTATTACTCAGGTTCCGTAAGCATATAGTTCTCGACACTTAAAGACAAATTCATAATCATATCTGAAAACCTTTCAAGTTGAAAAAACTTAAAAAAAAAAAAACAATAAACCTGATTTACTTAAAAATCGGAAGCATCTAATTCCTTCACAATAAAAGCGCAAATAAAAAATGCAAGAATTCAGACTCCAAAAGTTTCATAACTTTAGAATCTCAAAACTAGAAAAACCTCAAAATCCTTAAGGAAATAATCTCCGAAAAATTAATCCCGAAAATTTTTCCACCTTCGCTCTTACAAGGTTCCCTAAATCCCCGAAACTGTGTCAGTTTCTCGCAATATTACCACGACCTCTCCCCCTCCCTCTCATTCCCTCATCGTAACAATATGAATCCCTGAAAATTCCATTGTAAAAACACCGAAAATTGTGTCCAGGACGGCGACGTTATCGAACTGTGCCAAGTGAGCGACGTGCGAGCCGGCGGCGTCCCCAAGGTAAAATTCCCTGCAATTTTTTCATCCCGGTTATGCCCCCGGGAAATTTCATTAACGCGATCGTGTTGTGAATGCAGGATCCAAAGCTTTTTGACAAACTCTCAAGCAAACACGGCGAGCAACTTGACGAAAAAAGCTTGACTATATGTTCCGGAGTTGACCTGACCAATATTAATGTTCAGCACGTTGTTTGTCTCGATTCAGCAACTGCCAAAGTAAGGGAAACTTTTTGGAAAAGCTTGAATTCGAGAATTTTTTTCGTTTTTGTTGGAATTATCGAATTTAGTAAATTATTGTCATTTGTCGTCTATTGTCCGCAAAACCACTCGCGCGATTCCAATATCGCTTGTTCCCGATCGCGCGTCTCAATGGACGTTGATACTCTGTTATAGACGTGGCTGGACGGAATACGATCGATTACGCATAACGTGAAAGCCAACAATGTCTGTCCGTTTACGTGCCTAAAAAAACAGTGAGTTTTCTGTGTATATTCGACGTTTCTGTTCGTCGGCTGACGAGTAAATTTGCAAATCCTCGATTTACAGTTGGATGAGACTTAGAATGTTGGTTGATCCCAACGGGAAAGTTCCAGTCAAAGTCGTGGCGAAAACTTTTGCATCCGGCAAAACGGAAAAACTCGTTTATCAATGCCTTTCAGATTTGGGATTGCCTAGTGGAAAGGTAAAAATACAGTTTATAATACAGCTGTATTACATAAATTGGAGAATTTTTTCAAGAGAGATGAGATTTTCTTTCATGTTCATGGCACCCAAAAATCTAGGAAAATGTGAAAAGCGAAAAATTTTAAGAAAATAATAATGATTTTTCTAAATTTTTCAACAGTCAATGAATTTACATCATGCAAAACTGTCTTCTTATTTTCCACATTTTCCCAGGTTTTTGCGTACTATGAGCATGAAAAAATTGTCTCGTCCCATTTTTAAAATCACAGTCATGAATAAATTATAATTCAACAACAATTTTTTACTTCAGAATGACGTCATCGAACCATCGGATTTTACGTTCGACGCGTTCTATGCCCTGTACCACAAAATTTGTCCAAGAAATGATATCGAGGAATTGTTCCAGTCAATGTGGGTATCGAGGTGAAAATTTGGAGCCAAGTTAGGAACTTGATGGTTGATATTCTGAAACTTGCAGAACTCAAGGAAAAGCTGACACGATAAACATCGACCAACTCGTTACGTTTCTGAACGAGAAACAACGTGACCCGACGCGGAACGAAATCTTATGCCCGATTTACGACAAGAGGCGAGCCTTGGAAATCATCAACGATTACGAGCGAAATGCCGCGGCTCGAGAAAAACGTGAGTGAATGGCTTAATATGGATCTTATAATCGGGCTTAGTGTTTTGCGTAAAGCAATTTCAAAGAATGTATGTGTTTTTTATAAATATTTAATATGTGTTACTTGCATAGTTTATAAGATTTTCGAAATGAAGTTGTCGAGTTGATTTCATATGCTTAAAAATGTATAAAGTGTTATAATTTTTTTTAAGTGATAATATTTTTCATTCAATTCGTAATCCAATTTTATTATAAGTTTTAAGAAAAAATTTTACATTATTAAAAAATAATGTATACATGTAACTATTCAGAGCCAAACTTTTTTTCGAATTTTAAGTATGCAAAAAAATAGGTGTCAAACACTTTTTCAATACATTTCATCTATTAATATTTCGAGAACGATTGAATCAAAACGTACGAATTCTCATGTAGCACTTTAATCACAATCATGGTACCATCACTGCAGCACCCATCGCATACTGATTTAACAAACCTTGTGTACCCATACTGATTTAACAAACCTTGTGTACCACTGCGAACGCATCATTGTACAGCCATACAAGGCCAACAAAACAGGTCCAACTGGCGTGTACAATGAACGAGTGGCTTAAACGTAGAACTTTCTCGGAAACTCCGAATGATTTTAAGATTTCCTATTATTGTAATTTCGAATCTTTTATGTCAGTTTCATGCGAAATCAATGAAACAAGTTTAAATTTTTTAATTTAAAAATGTTTTCATTCTTTAATGATTCAAAACAGTCAAGTATAACTTAAATGGCTTTTTTCACAATTTTTTCCTCAAAAAATAACATCGAAGAATTTGTTATTTGTTGGTTACTCTACCTTAAATTACACAAAATCAATATTACTGATACAATTTTTTCGAAATCATATAAAGAATATGAAAATGACTTAATCGTATGCCACGTGATATTTACGTTTTCTGCTCCAATTCAACATAACGAAAACAGACCACTCATTTGTTAGGTCGAAAATATGTTCATTGCGTTGTACACTATCAGTTTTCACGAGGTAGACGACATCAGCTCAGACACTGTGACGTCTTTACAGAAACGATGACGAAAGACGGCTTCATAAGGTATCTGATGTCGGATGAGAATTCGCCTGTCTTGCTGGACAGGCTCAATGTTTACATGGATATGGATCAGCCATTAGCGCATTACTACATCAATTCCAGTCACAATACGTATTTGAGCGGAAGGCAGTTTGGTGGAAAAAGTAGTGTTGAAATGTACAGACAAGTACTTCTCGCTGGATGCAGGTAAAACAACGATTGAAGAAAAATTTTATTGCTCTAAGTATAGATTTTGGCTGCGGTGGGTCAGCATAGAGTCAGGATGGAGTCAGATATCGACCTTGAAAGTGTCAGCTTGGAATAGTAAAAGGCAGAAATATTTGTCAGAAAAATTTTTTGAAATGTAACTTCCACTGAAAAGTTTATTTTGAATGTGTGTATTTTCCAAATTCGTCCAAAAAATTGTCAAATCGAATTTGCAGTTTCTCAAAAAACTCGTAACCATATACCAACGTAACGAAATTTCCGCACATCTGATTCAAAAATTTTCAAAAATTTTTTGTTCTATCGAAGATGTATCGAACTCGACTGTTGGGATGGAAAAGGTGACGATGAAGAGCCAATAATTACCCATGGAAAGGCCATGTGTACCGACATCCTTTTCAAAGAAGTAATTTACGCCGTTCGTGACACGGCCTTTGTCACCTCGGAATATCCTGTGATCCTCAGCTTTGAAAATCATTGCAGCAAGAAACAGCAGTACAAACTTGCCAAGTATTGCGACGAGATTCTCGGTGATCTGCTGCTGACAGAGCCTTTGAAAGATTACCCGGTAAGATATCGATTTTGCAGTGGATAGAATTACTTCGGAATAGAGAAAACTGATATCTGATAAAGACTTACCTCAAAGTTGCAAGTCTCACTAGTTTCATGGTAAATGAAAAAGATTCGAATTACATCCGAAATAATCTCAAATTTATACTTTTTGAGAAATTTGGCATAAAAGCAAACTTACTTCGCGTCAGTGAGCTACATGCAAGGGCTAAGGTCAATATTCCACGCCTCTCGCTTTTCCTCAGAGTTTTCGTGAAAAATTCATTTCCCCGGATTTTCTAGCTCGATCCGGGAATTCCTCTTCCGCCGCCTAGCGCTTTAAAGAGAAAAATCCTGATAAAGAATAAACGCCTGAAACCAGAGGTCGAAAAGCAAGAGTTGGAGCTCTTCAGGCAAGGCCAGTTCGTCATCGAAGATGAGGTCAAAGAAGATGCGAGTGCTCCTCTCAGTCCTGCCGTCGTAGCCGTTATTGATCGTCAATCTTCAAAGGTTGGATTAACAAGAATATAACGAGACCTGAATTTAATGAATCAGTTGAAGGTTGAATGACTATTTTATACATTTTAGAAGAATGTCGACACTGGTGTGAGCTCTATCTTGTTTTTTGTTGAGATACCATATTCATGAATTCAGGCATTGAATACAGTGGTTGAAAATTATACACTCAAATACCAATTTTGTGCATTGAAATAAATTTTTAGTTCAGACAAACAAATTTTGTTTAAGTCAAAATAATTTTGTTTGTTGGAATGAAAATATATTCTAGTGTAGCAAATATTTGGTTGATTAAATAACGAATTATTGTTTATTCAAACCAATAAAATTGGTTTTTTGGTGAAGTGAATAATTGTAGAACAATTTTATAGCGTCTGAAATATTCAACAATTTACTTACTGCAGGAATATTGTAGACGCATTGAGTTTAGATTCATTATTTACAAAAAACAAAGTGATAAAAATCCGCTAAGGTAACAATATTTTTAATTGGTTAAAATTACTGAAACTTTTGAATGTTAAAATAAATTATTCAACAATTTCTAAACAGTGAGATACAACGTGAAGATATCGGTAATTTTTTTTTCAAGTTGGTATATTTAAAAAAAAATGCACAGCGTGAAAATTTTTTTGAAAAAAATATGAAACTTTTCAATGCCCTTAAACTTTTTATGCTCTCCAATTTTCGCAGATATAAATCCTGTAATCGATAGACAATTATATAATCTAGTATATGAAAAAATCTATATAACCCTTGACATTAATTTTATATATAAAACAAACAAAAAAATTGTATATTATTTATAAAGTTACAGTACGAGATATAAACTCAGTAAAAATAGAAAACTCTAGTAAAATAAATCAGGTACAATATTCTACACAATGCGAAATTTCATGAATATCTGCAGGTGCTGCAAAACTTTTAAGATCGTAAAAATACTCATAAATATCGAATAACTTCACAACTTTAATAATTTTGAAATATTTTTTCTTGCCTTAATATTAACAATTTTATTAAAAATTTATTATACCTTAAACTCAGAAGGAGTGAACCAAAAAATTTTCTATGAGTTGGTAAAATTTCCATGAATATATGAAAACATGAAATATTTCATGGAATAATAGATATTTATGCTACAAGGGAGGAATGGAATGATTCTACGAGCGAGCATTTGGGCATGAGCGGCAGCGAGTGCTCAAGCGCGCGAGTTGAATCAC
>JAPYZL010158723.1:0-19794 GCA_030522825.1 Platygaster orseoliae
CTGAAAACAAGGTCGAAAGCTTGTATAAAATAAAGAAAGAATTAAACAGAAGCATTCAACACTAGTTTATTCATTATGGCTCCGAGGATCGAGAGGGATCATCATTAGTATTAATTATTACGGAGCGAAAAATTGATCTTCAATAAGAAGAAAAAAGAAACACATTTTTTTTTTAACTTTTCGTATTTTTTATTCTTCTTTAGTATCTATATATCTTAATTGATATTTTAAGATAATAATGAATTTTTATTTAGCTTTTTGGCATTCAGTGCTCCACGAAACAAAGTTCCAAAAATTACCGCATTTTGGATTTTCAAGAAATTGGCTCCAAAAATATTGATCGTCATAGGACATATTATGAAATTAGAAATCTTCTATGTGCGAAAAGTCAAGTACACACGTAAACTAAAATCCATTGCGCAATTAACATGGGACGACGATCTAGCCAGTGGCAAGGTGGTGCGAATAACGGTACAAGTATATGTAACATCACCGTGGGTCGCGGGTATGCTAAACGCGTCTTAACCACATCTCCGAGCATTCATTAATGGGATCACATTATGATCAGGTTACAGTGAATGACTCGTAATGACTCGACAAATTTCATTTGCACCATCGAGTGTTACATTTTTTCCCTTTTTCGTGATTGCATTAGACTTTCAAATAAAACGTTCCGCTATAAACATTTGTCCCTGTTCCTCAAGTAGGAAAATCACTCGAAATGATAAAGTTATCTCAACGCCCCTCAATAACCTTGAGAATCATGAAAATTTCCCGTTCGAAAAAGGAAAAAATGATTTCTCATTAAATTTACAGTCGAAAAGTTTTGATCCACTTTTCAAAATTGAGAAAAATTTACCGAGTTATTTAATTTTATTATCTGCTTTTTACGCCTTTGGCACTTATTTTTACTTACAGTTTTTTGTGTTATATACTTTTGATAATTTGGCCCTGAATTTTCGACGTCAAACGTGAATGAGATCATTTTGAAAAATTCAAAAAAGTGAAAAAGAACTTTTCGACTCAAAATTCACAGTCAAATAATGTTTCTTTCTGACACTATAAATTTTATATATTTTTTTAATATATCTTCATAGATAAAAATTACTAAAGTATTTCACATTTCATGTATTAAAAGTAGAACTTTTCAATGATTTTCAACAATTTATTGTAATAAAAAAAAAATCGATTTTAGTGATAAATAGTATGTATTGAAATAATCGTTTTTCATGTTTTTACTATAGTGTAAAAATGTAATTTTTAAAAAATATGCAAAAACCTTTCAGTTTTATTGTCATATGGGCAATTTAACAACTGCCTTAAAGAACCGCAGATAATCAATTTTCGTCGCATTCCCGTTGATCGTGGTAATGGCCGAAACATGGCGCGGCGCAACTTAAAATTAATTATCTTCGGTGCGAAAAGGTAGTGTTAAGACTTTCGTAAAGAAAAGTAAAATACCCAACTCATGAAAAAAAGTGTTTTTTCGAGGAACGGGGATTTGACAACGCAAAGCCGACAATTTTTTTGCTCCTTCACTGTCAATTTTGTGCACACCAAAAAATTTTTTTTATATCATCGTGAAATACATTTTTATTAAATACTTCTTTATGCAGTATTATTCATATAATATACGATTAACATAATCTAGTTTCTAAAAACTTTTGCACGATATTTCAATTAGATGTTTTTTTATCAAACAGTCTTCAATTCGTTTTTTGAATGCCATTTCGCAAAAAAAAAAAAAAAAAAACAAGTAAATCACTTACTATCTGCCATGAATCGCGTATTTGTTAATCAACACATACATCGTTATTACGATAATGATATCTAATATTTCCAATATTACGTCAAAAATGATAGTCTACGAAGCCGCAACGCAATAGGGAGCTATTATTACAATGTTGCAACTCTCGAGTCTGTTAGTACACGCAATTTTCAAAACTTGTGAATTTCTATGAAACTCCAAATCAACTCATCACAATATAACGTGTTCTGAGAATATAATAAAATATGACTATTAATTAGCTTGCCATTTATTAATACTGCACCATTAACAAAATCATCGAGCGACATAAAAGTACTTGAATAAAACGTTAATACATTACGGAGAGGAGTCTATTTATATTTCTTGAGAGATGATTAATTGCTGTGAAACTTTTCTCAGCTCATTCTAAGACACGCTCGATGCTCAATCATAGTAACTCGGCGCGATTTCATTAAACTATAGCCGAGCTTGTAAAATAAGAGAAAGTATGAAACTCACGCAATAAGGAAATATTTCACAAGCATAACGTATTAGAGCCGAACTATCGGTATAATCGATGTTGAAGAACTTCGGTTAATTTTCGTAGAAAATTTTGGGTATTAAATTGTGTATGAGGAATCTATCAAAATTTTGTTGAGATGTTTATCAAACTATAGAAAACTACGTATGCAAAAGTTGACAAAAATACATTAATTTTATTTAAAAATCGTTTTTATGAAGATTTTGTCTTTTACACTATTCGTGACTTTCTAAAGAATTTTGCAAATTCAGAATGAATTGAAAAAAAAATTAAATAAAAATGTTATTAAAGTTAGAATTATTAGAGGTGCTTTAGCTACTTCAACTTGCATAAAATTTAACTTTTTTTTATAAATATCGAACAAAGCCCAAGAAAATTAATTATGATTTATTTATTATTATTAATTAAGCTTATATAAACTATATGATTTTGTTAGAATAAGCAAGAATCCAATTTAAGGGCGTGAATAAAAAAATGTTCGGGAGGGGTTTTTTGAAAAACCTGTTTCGATTTTATTTTTTTAAAACTCTAAAAAATATTTGAAATTCTCACAACAATTTGATTCCTAGAGCATCGAATTTCAAAAAGCAATGTAAAAATTTACAATATCAGAAAATCTTTCAAGTTGTTTAAACGATGAGAAAATATGAAAAATACTATAAATGTTGGAAAAAAGCAAAATTCCAATCACAATGACTAAAAAATTACAAAAATCGAGTTCTATTATATTGGATAAGTTTATGAAAAATGTTAGATTCTGGACTTTAAAAATACAAATAACTTTAAAACTTCAAAATTCGTAAAATTTAAAAATCTTATGACCGAAATCAGATTGTCAGAGATTACAAAACTATTAAACCCCAGAAGACATTTTTTTTAAGTATTTCAGGAATTTCTTAGGTTGCTGTATTAAATATTATTCATACAATTTTGTAGAATTTTTTCGTTATTTTTATAGATTTCTTGTATTTCTATTGATTCACTCTACAGATGTCTGGAATACGATGCTGAAGTATTAAAATTTATAACAATTTAAAATTTCTAGTATTTTTTGAGATTTCTAATTTATTTATACATCATCATATAGGTTTCTAAACCTCGATGCTCGAGAATTCTAATTTCAATAGATTTCCAATATTTTTCAAGATGCCTGGGAAAATAAAATCTACGTAGATTTTGAATATCATAGATTTTTTCATTTTTTCGTACTTTTGGGAGTATTTATAGAATTTTATAGCAATTTATCGAATTCTTATATATTTCGACTTTTTATCTTCATTTTTATATGCGTTTTTTCAGAATTCGATGGTCTAGAATTCCAAGTTGAATAGATCTCACGTATTTGTTCAGACTTTATAAAAAAGCAGTTCTTTTATAAAATATTAATAGTTTTAATATTTTTCCGAAATTGTTTACGATTCGAAATACTTTTTGGTATTTTTATGAATTTCTATCTAAATTTCCAGCATTCGAAGTTCTAGAATTAAAAGTTTCTAAGATTTTTAACATTTTTGTAAACTCGAGTTTTTTTTCTCATGAACCACTGGATTGAAAAAAATTTTCAAATTTATTTTTTCAACGTTATCCTAGCCAAAAATTCATAACTCTAATCCTTTTGAAACTAGGATTGCTGTTATTTTTGAGTTTGTGAAATTGTAGAAACCCTGATTATTATTTTAATTTCAGAACTAACAGAAAACCATTTTTTACGTCCTCTAGATTTTGGTACGTACATTTTCGATAATTTTTAACTATTTTCATTATTTTTTATTCTTATTTTGATGGCATGCTTCATTTTTAAAAATCATTATTTTAATATCAACTTTTTATTTTTATATTGTTTGTCTTTTCATTATATTTTAGTTCTTTACACCTACTTTTTCATTTTCACCTAAAATAATAATCAATTTTACACTAATTTCAGGTAGAATTCGAACCCCTAAAACCCCCTTTTCCCTACGCTCCTGATCCGATAACTTCAATCAAATACTTTTTCCAATATTCCAAAAAAGCTGGAATTTCCTTGAAAGCCATATTGTTGCTATCAAGTAAACAACAAACATATATTTATCTTTTCCAACAAATCGTGCTACACTTTTGCAGTTATTTCACCCAGGTACCAATACTTTTACAGGTTTCTGTGTGTTGCACAATTAAATGTTTTATCTATGTTTCTTTACACAACGAAACCTCTGCATCGCGTCTGTTAATGACGTCTTTTACGTGACTACACTAGTTTCATCGTGGGTCTTTCACTTCTTAGAAGTTAGTATTATCTCAATTAGGCACGGTGAGTGATCGCGTTTACGGGGGTATATGCTATAACTCGCAGCTTGAAAAGCACCTCAGGGCTTTCGACTTTGACGCTGCTAAATACAGCAGGCACACGTTCGTGATTTATCGTGACTCTAAAGAACTTCATGATCTTGTTCAATCGTTTGAATCCAGCTCATCTATATAAAGTTATTGGTAATATTACTTTTTCCATTTTTCATACAAAAGTTACAAATCCAGAAGTAACTGAGAATAGGTGCGCAGGGAAAAAAATCATATTTACATTTTTCGAACTTTCACCTAACTTTTAAGTATTGCAATGAAGTTTTAAGATCGTGCATCACGACGAAATGCATATGCCAGAATGACTTGAGTAGCGCGGTCAAGTGTCACCCAGCTACATCTCACTGGAATATCATACTCCCTATCATGACAATACCACACTGTAACTCCTGTAAACAAAGTCGTATTATTTTTCATTCGTAATGTTACCGGCCATCTTGCGGTGTGCAACAATAGCATCTATTGTCGTACACCGTTGACGCTTCTTGCGACCGACCATGTTACATTGTTCGTGTTACACCTGGTTTGACAACTCTTTAAGAAGACTTGCTTGCCTCGGATACAAACTCGTAGCGAATTGAAACTCGTGGGTACACTGAATAGTGCAATTCACGAATCTTCACTGAAATCCAGTGAATCCAATTGCTGAACATTGAGGAGAATCCGAAATCTCAGAGGAATTAAAAAAGACTTAATCTCGGAGGAAAAAATTTCATAAATATTTATGATTGGCAAAACAATGCGCATTTAATGCACGCCATTAAATCAATTACAGGCTCAAGGTAAACTTGTGATCGCGATCATCTCCGAGATATATATCCTCAAACGTTAGCGGTAAATTCAAGTCATTGAACGTGCTTTGGAATATTTTTCCAAATCCGCACGTGCTGAATGGTCTATGCAATGGTTCAATATCAAGACATCTAAACAACTTTATTATTGATGCAGCAGTAGCCCCACATTACGAGAAATTTGTATATAATGGTGCTATGTACATATGCAATGCGGCGACCTGCACATAATGGCGATATCATAAGATACGAACCAATACCTGCAATTGTATGGAAATATGTATCTATGAATGAAGACACTTTCATTTATGATACTTATGTACCGGACACAGGCGTTGTAACATCCTGCTATTATGTGTCTTTACCTTCTCGCCTCCCCTTCTTTTTTATTGTACTCCTCGCTCTTTTTTCTCCACCTCCGCCGCCCTCGCTCGGTGATGGTGTTGGTGGTGTTATCTTACCAAGTTAGTGTTTCCAGCCAACTTTACGGGCATTACCTCGAAAACGAGCATGCACGTGCTCTTCACGCTTCTCTTACAGAGCGGTACTTAAAACGGAAGAATAGATGAAAGTCATCAAATTCAGGTGGAATTAATTATACACCGGGAGAACGTACTTTTACTGTAATCAAATAAGGAGAGTTTACATGAAAAATCTAGCTTGCAAAAAAAGTGTTTTATTTGGGGTCGTTGGTTGTGAGTACAGAAATATCGAACATTTATTTTTCTAAAGAAGCGTTATCAAAATATCTGCATAAATCGTGTTTTTCTCATTTATTGCCAGAAATATCAAGAACCATCGACTTTATCAACTCAAAATATATATACTTGAAAAGGTATAATTCTTAAATTTAAAGTGATATGATACTTTTATCGATCGAAATGGTTAGGATGGGTAATATTTTTAAACGCGACTTTTTTTACTTTCGGTGGCTGTAACTTAGAAACTACTATTCTGATTCATAAAAGCAGTATATCACCGTAAACCTAAGAAGTATACCTTTCCAACGATATATATTTTTTTTGTCAATAAAGTCAGATGTTTTGAATATTTATGGCAATAACTGAGAAAAACACGTTTTTTGGAAAGATTTTGATAACGCTTCTTTGGAAAAATAAATTATTGATATTTTTGTACTCAGCGACCTAAATTAACCTAAAAAATTAGTTTTCTCAGAGGAAGTCGCAAATAACGAAAAATTACAAATAATTAACAAATAAAAAAAAAATAAAAAAGTCCTGATGAAATTGGAAAAAAATGAATTCTTTTAGCACACATGTAACAGCAATATATCAAAAATGCCAAAATTAGAACCTGACGGCCGTAAATAAAAACTTTTTATTTTTAAGATCCAAATTTTCGACATTTCAGGAAGATTTGAATGAATAGAAAATTATTAACTTTTCATCATTGACGTGTCAATTGTAAAATAGTGTAAAATGTGGCATAGATAAAAATCGAAAATAATAACTGCGGAATGAGATAAACTTGATAGCTTAGACTTCCAAATTCAAATAATTTTGTAGAACATTTGAATTCAACTGAACTTTGAAAAAAAATTTTTAATACTGAACATTTTGAAAAAAAATTTTTCGTAAATATTATATTTAGAAATGTCTTTTAAGTTATTGTAACATCTAAAAATTCCATTCATACACTTTCAAATATGATTGTATCCAAAAATGCACGTTTATGTACTTTCAGATATTAATTAGATTCAAAATGTTCACATTTCACTCGATTCATTCACATTTCTCGTCACTTTGTAATACTTTTCCATTTTTTTCAAGATTTTTATAAAAAGTATAAAACTGCTATCATGCATTTTTCAGAAGAATAATATAATGAGCACAGTTGAAAGTTCATAAACGTGTTCAGAAATTTTATGATTTTTTCAAATTTTTCAAATTATTGACAATATTCAAGATTTCTTACGATTTGAATTTTTGAAGATTTTCAAAATTTTTCAAACACAATACAAACCTTCCAAAAAATTTTATATTTTATAATAATTTGTCAATCTTGGTACGATAATTATCTGTCAATTTTCACAAGAGTCTGGCAAGTTTCATGAGACTTAAACTCTGAAGAAAAGAGAATATTTTGGCTCAATTTAAAATGCACTCTAATTGACTACAAGCTAAACCAAGTTTTTTTCTGAAAATTGAATAAAAATACATTTGTGAATTATATAAATTTTCAAATAGGATCAAACACACGGTCAGAGTTTGTTTTCCTAACTTTTCGACGTTCTTGAGTTTTTATTGAATATTTTTATGCAAGACTTGATATGTTGAATTCATACGTAAAAAATTCAAATTCTGCCTAAAATTATTTTTCTTTTTTTTGTATACATTTTACATTATTTATCGACTGTAGTCAATACATAACAAAGTACATCAAATTTTTTTAATTCTAAAGTTAATAAAAATTTTCTATTCCATTGTCTATAGTGCAACTGTAAAATTAATTATTTATCGGATCCGTTGACAGACTATATATTGCATGTTTTATAAATAAAGTGACTCTGAGGTGTAAAACAAAGTTCATTTCGTTCTATTTTCAAGGATAGAGCTGAATTGTAGGGTTTTTTGAAAATTCGATTTAGATAAAATTCATTAATAATTTTACTACCAGCTCATAAGATTAAAAGTTTTATCCAAAATCTTTTGTATAGCACAATTAATTTGTTTTTTAACCATTAACTTTATCAAATATAGATGAAATAATTGCTTTTTCATACGATAAGTCACTTGGTTTGAGAACAATGTATTTTATTCACAATTTGCTAGTAATCGGATATCTGGACGTGAATTACTCGCGAACTGTGAATAAAATATCGTACTGTGAGTTTTGGAAACTGCCTATTTTGACGAAACGATTACAGCCCTTGGCTTCGCCTCGGGCTGTAAACTTCCGTTTCGTCGAAACCGACATTTCCAAAACTCGCAGTAATATACTATTTTTTAGCACAAATTTAATTTTACCCACAACAGTCAACTTCAGCTCAACTTTTTGTCTAGAAACTGCAGTTTTGCGAGAATAGTTAGCATTTTTCGATTTTCTCATCATTCATCAAAACATTGCAAGTTTAAAATTTTTCAATGTTCATCGAATATCGAATATATTAATAAATTTTTGAACAACAAAAAAGATAGCTTGAAAAAAATTAAAAATCACAACGAAGTTGATTTTTCCTTATTTATTTTGTTAATTAATTTGGCAGTCAATTTGCAGTTCTTCAATTTTGAAATCTTTCACCACGTCATTAATTTCATTTTTTGTTTATTTGCATGATTATAATCAAAAATTACTTATTCTGAGTATAAAAATGTTATACAATGTTGAAATGACTTTTTATAAAAGAAAAGGGAGCATTAAAATTTCTCCTATGGTGCAATTCTCCCCTTCAAGCGTCTGATCTTTTTAGTTAGATACATATAATTTTGTTTCTTATTATCAGAGTTGATAAAAAATACGCACATGCATATTTTTGCATATAATAATACATATTTCCTCCATTTTTTCAAAAAAGTTGAATTTAATAGCGAATTTCGTCAAAAATCATAATTTTTTTAGAGAAAATACACAGCCTTTTACTTGAAAGTGTTTGAAAATTTCAAACAACATATTCTCATTTGCTGTTACCGACACGTTGAATAAATGACCATTTATTTCTAATTTAAATGCATGTTTTCATTTTTTGTCTTTTTTCGGCATATTTATGCCATTTTTTCATCCGTGTATATTTTCATCAACCCTGGTAATTTTCATGAAAATTTCCACTGCATAGTAGAAAGCGCTTTTAAGCCTGTGATGCAGCGAGACGACGCTCGAGGAAATTCTTGTAGGAGAGAATAAATTCACGTAACGATCGAAATAACGTGTATAAATAATCAAACTTGCACTGCGCAAGTGGGCAGCCCCTCGGTGCGTGGACTAAGGAGGAAGGAACCCGAAGAAAAAGGGAAGGAGACACTTGGAGAGTGGGCGCGGATGATCGAGGGGGAACGAGGTTGAGATCACTGACTGTGACGCTTTCCGGTCAGGTGCCGCCCTGACGATCTTTCTCGTTCTTGCTTATTTCGCTCGGACTTACTTTCTCGTACCTTTGGTTTTTCTTTCCCTCCACTTCATTATGGTTCTCCTCTTCAACCATCGAACATTTACGTCCATCAAAAACGGGGAAGCGAGAGTCCCGGCGAAAAGCGGAAGACGAACGTATAAAAGCCATTTTGTGGATAGCCACATTAGAAAATAAAAATCTTTAAATTTAATTTTTACTGTTTTACAAATAAGTTTTCAAACATCAGATGCAATTTAAAGTTATAACTTTCATTTTATCGGTGTGACGAGAAAAATTTCACACTATAAAATGTAAATGTACGAGTATGTAATAACGATATTGTTTATTGTGTGTAACTCGTGAATTTAGTACATCATTGTTATTGTTAAATAAGAAACAAATGAATACGTGAAATTGGATTTTTTGAAAAGCGGCGATTTATTTGTTTAGAGTGAATTTCCACTCCCTAATCAAAAAACATTTTTTTGCCTCGAAGTAGAGTGAAAATTCACTCTGAGAAATTTCATTCTATTTTATTATCACAAAATGTAATGATCAATCTAGTTACTTGGTTTTCCTTCAAATGAACTAAATTGATAAAAAATAATACATCTACATCTTGCAGTATTACAAGATCCTTTTCACTAAAATAAGACAGAATCTTCTCGAAATTTTTATAAAAATACAGTTCTAGCGGTAAAGCTTTCAAGGTTAGCAGACACGGTAATGGGTTCGTAAAATTTAAACAAATAAAAAGAATTCTGTGTCTGTCAAGAAAAATTATTGCAGTAATAATGTTTTTTTGTATTTTTGAAGGAATTGTAAAACTTATTAGCCAATCATTTCATTAGAATCATTAATTGTGCGAATACATTCTTGAAAAAACATTTTCATCATTTCAATTCAATAATCATGAGAGTAAATAAAACAATCCAAGAATTTCCAAAAAATAATATGGCTAGTGGAAAACTTGTAAACAAAATTCGAAAAGTACTTAACAATAAAAGAATCATATAAAAATATTATATATCACTCTTAATTTTTTACTGTTTGTACATTTGCACAAAAACTTCAAGTATCTTGTTGATCTAAAACTTTTTTCATGATTTCAAAAAATCGAAGAAATTTTCGTGTTTCAACTGTATAAGTATTCTGGGTATTATATTCTCCAACATTTTTTTTCCCTCAAAACAGACGTTTCAACTAGATATTTCTGCAAAATTCTTGATACCTGAACTATTCTCCTAAATACAAGATAAAAAATGAAAATATTTTTTTCTTTAAAAATTTTTTTTCGTAGCGTTGCAGTAAGAAAAAGGCTCTTTTTGAAGTGCACGCAGAGCAATTAACATGCTACACCTCGAAAACTTTTGACACAATAGTGCCGACGGAGTTTCACTGCAATTATCCACCCAAAATCTCTTAGCCGCGAAGCGACTTCCTGCGTACTTTGCTGCACCGGACAATGACCACTTATCGCAACGCTTGCAGTCAGGAAATAGTGAAGGATGTTACTGTTAAAACTTTATGTCAAATATACGACTCAGGCACGTAGTTAAAAGGAGGTTTTGGGGGTTCAAACACCTCCCAGAATTCGGATTATATTAAATATTATTTCATGTAATATTAAAAAAAATTATAGTTATCTATAATACTAATGCAAAAAAAAATCATTATAAGCAATAAAAAAGGAAAAATGATCAAAACTGAAATTTATAGGACATGACGAATGGTTTCATGTAAGTTCTTAAAGCGAAAAGAAATTCAGAATAAAAATAATAATAATGATAATTCTGGCTCTATAAAAATTGTTTCTTCAATAAAAATCTAACCATGAGTGTTTGGCTGAGATAATGTAGAAAATTAAAATTTGAAACATTGTTTCAACCCAGTGAATTATAGAGAAAAATTAGAATCTACTACAATTCTTAAAATCTGAGAAACTTTGAACACTGGAGCATAGAATTCTAGGAATCTATGTATATCAAAATCGATAAATATATATGAAAATCTTTCGAATTAAACACGCGCTGAAGAAACAATATAAGTAATAGAAATTAATGAAAGTATTGCTTTCTAAAAAATCTAAACAAATACTGCAAATATATATAAAACTTTGAATTCTAGAGCATGAACTTATAAAAAATGCTTCCTACAGTAATGCAATAAATCTATAAAAACACAACAAAAAAAACGTGAAAAAAAGTTAGAAATACTGAAAAGAATATGAAAACATAAGAAATCTATAAAATACGAAAAATCTCTGTAAATGCGTTTTCCCAGAAATTTATGAAATAACTTCAAATCGATCGAAATTTAGAGTCTAGTACATCGAATCCAGAAAATTTACAAAAATACACAAAATTTATCAAAATACTGGAGAATTCTTACAAATTTATTACATACTAAAAAATCTATATAGAAATATAGTTAAATACTAGAAAATTCTTGAAATTGTTAAAATATTAAAAAAAACATAAGAAATCTCTTTAAAACGTACTGTTGACTTGCTAATCAATTTAAATCATCAAAATACAGAGATATACAGAGGGATCCATAGAACTACTAGAAATTTTCAAAATACCAGAAAACACAACAAAAATTTTGAAATAACATACAATAAAAAAATTCTAGAAATCAATGAAATACTCACAATCTGAGTAATTATAATTTTCTGAAAAATCCATAATAATATTAACATTTTTTAGAACTTCAATTCCTAGGGAATCGAGTTCTCAAATGAAATCCATAACAATATAAAAAAATCCTTCAAGTTATACAAATTCCAAAGAATAATGAAAAATACGAAAAGTATCATAAAAAAATCTAAACCTCAGCGACTTGAAAATCACAAAAACCGATTTCCATTACATTAAACACAAACATGAAAAACGTGTGACTCTTGACTCCAAAATTTGTATAACTTTGAAATCCCTCAAATCTGAAAATCGAAAAATCGCACTTTTGCAACCAGATCATTGCTCCCAAAATTTTTTTCTGCCTATACCCCTGTTACAAGCGAACTAAAGCTGAAGAAAAAGGTTAGATAAATAATAAAAACCGCAATGAATAGAAAAAAAATGCAGAGTTTCATAAAAAAAATGAAATAAAGGAAAAATGGATAAATAAAAATGGAGAACGAGAAGGAAAAACTCGCGAGACGGTTCTGTCTCGTTGAGTAGTGTGCGTGCCGCTGGCCGCCCGCTGGTCGGTAGTAAATGACGCAAGGGGCACGGGGCATTTTCAAGACGGGAGGTATATGATGGCTCGTGGCGTTATGCGCGAGCTGTTGCTCGCGGAGCATAACGTTCCGCGAGGAGAAATAGCTCCTCGGCTTGATTCAACTCCACATTTCTTATTATTAACACATCGCCACCAATTATGTAGGGTTACTGTCTTTTGTAAGTTAAAATTCGGAAACTTAAACTAGCTTGAACAAAAAGATTATTTTATTATTCGTGAAAGTCTTAAATCTTGTAGTGCTTCATCTGAAACAAAAGGTATAAATAAATCAATAAATGATCACTTGGAACCATATTTTAAAAATTTTATTCTATCATCAATATCAGGAACAAAATCAGGATCATTCTCAATAATAATAATAGTATATTTCTTCACTAGTGTGGAAACTACATTATTTGTCATTTACTTTTTATGGATAGAGCTTTTTAATGTATACTCCTTCATTCTTTATAATACTGTATGTCGTTTAATGATCAATTTTCGGAGCCAGTTTCTAGAAAATAATCCATAATGAGAATAATAAAACAAAAATTCCTTCAAGCTTTCAGCATATATATTTTGCACTCATCAGGAACTACAACATTATTATACTGATTTTAAAAACATTTTGCAATATTACTAAGTTTACAAGTAATTTTACTTACACTATCAATAACAACGTCACTTATAAAAAATTTAACTTTAAATAATCGAACTATAATCTTTTAATTAAGTTACAAAAACTTAAATTATATTTAATGATAAAAAATAAAAATAAAATAATTTAAAATAACTTGATTTTATACGACATACAGTATTTTATTGATAATGATCCTGTTGAGAATTAAAATATTGATGATAAAGTCAAATTTGAAAAATATAGCTCCAAGTGATCATTTACTGATTTACTTAAACCCATTTTATTATTTCTTCGGGAAAAGAGAAAAACAATGGAACTATTTGGAGCCTCATTCCTCAAAAAATAAAACATCTTTAGAAAAATGATCTACTCTGCAGTGCAAACGTCTTGGACTTTTTCAATAATCAATAAGAAAATAAATTTTTTAACAATAAGAACAAGGCAGTTTAACTATTTGACAACATTTTTTAAATATTACTGGTGAGACGTTATTACAACTTTTATAACAATCCGCCATATTTTACATCATTTCTGACATTACGAACTTATGAAGTACAAATTTCAAAGTTTTTCTAAAATATTTACAATTCGTAATATATTTTGATAGTAAATTAATTTTTTTTACAGAAGAGAACGGAAAATACTCATGAAAAAAAGTGCGATTCACCACCAAGTAAAAGACCTAATGTTCATAAATCATCTGAACAATTGTTTTACAAAATACCAATTTATTTATTCTGTACAAAGTGTTCTCATTTCAGTTCTAACGCCAAGAAACAAAATTTCTGAACTGAAATGGAAAAATGATACGTGAGAGTTTTTCAAATTTAATTTCAAAATTATTGAATCAAAGTTTGTTAATGGGTAAATCCGTGTATGTAAAAAAAAGCAGTGAATCAACTAGTTTTTCACGAATCAATAAATTTTGCTCATTTTATGAGCAAAATAAATTTTTCTTACACATAAAAATTTCGCTTAATTGAGACCAAGATATTTTTACTGAAAATTCGACAAAATCGGAATTGACGAATTAAAAAAGTTAATCAATTTCTTAAAATATTGTTGCTTTGTGGAAAAATACTATTTTCTGAAGAGGGCTGAATAAAAGCAAAAAAATGGGATTATATTGTATTACCCATTTAAAAGATATTTATTATTTATATCTATTCACTCTAATATATCTTCGATATTAATTTCAAACGTTACTTTTGATAAATGTGAAAAATCTTAGTGAGGGCCGAAACAATGAACTAAAGCTTGAAAAATTAATATTTGAAATAAAAAATTTACTGTAACGAAAAAGTCATTATGTGAGTTAATAAAAAATGCACGTGCATATTTTTGCATATAATGCATATTTCAGCCTTTTTAACGAGCATGCATATTTTCACATTCTAAGCTAGTTAATGCATATTTTCTCCATTTCTTGGAAAAAAGTTAAAATTAATAGCAAATTTGAAAGTATTTCAAAAAAAATTGTTTGAAAATTTTAAATAATATATTATTTATAATTTACCGTTCAATGAATGATCATATATTTCAAGCATATAATTTAATTTTTTCATTTCTTATTTAAATGCGTGTTTTTCATCTTTAGTGACTTTTTTTACCATATATAATTTTTTTTGTAAATGTAAATGTAAATTTTGTAAATGTTTTTCGGCATATTGATAAAATGTGTCGTGCATGTTCGCATGCATTTTTTAGTTGTTTTCCGTGCATATTTTTATCAACCCTGACAATAAAACTTTTCAGTAAGATGAAATTTTTTTGCAGTGTAATTGCATGTTGCGAATTTTCCTGTGTTTTTATAGATTTCAAAATATAGATTTATAAGATCTGATGCAGCAGAATTTGAGATTTTTTAGATTTGGAGTCACTAAATGGATTTTTCTGAAAATCATTTTGAGTATTTCATAGATTTTCGGTATTATTAAGAATTTCTGTATTTTTCAATATCCACTAAATTTTTTTTGGATTTCCTAGTACTGACATGCACATATATAGTTTTTTAAAAATTGCTACAAAGATTTCTAAAATTGAATACTTAAGACTTAAAATTTAAATTGAGTAAGAGTATTTTAATGGATTTCACAGAAAACAGCTTTCCTGCAGGTTTTGAGTATTTCGTGAATTCCTAGTACTTTGAGTGTTTTTGAAATTTCATCAATACCTAAAAACTTCGAAGAAATTTTCGATAATTTTATGAATTTTAAAAAATTTGAAAATTTGAAACAACATCTTATAATTTCTTATAACTGACAAGTTGAATTCAACGTTGAATAAATGATCATTCATTTCAAATATATAACGCAATTTTACCATTCCTAATTTCAATGCATGTTTTTCATCTTTTATAACTTTTTGTTACACGTGTAATTGATTTTTCGGCATATCTATGCCATTTTTCGCACATACTCGCTTGCATTTTTTCATTGTTTACCGTGCATATTTTTATCAACCCTGATCACCATTTCCCTAAAAATTTGGCTTCAAATATAAAAAAGGAGATATTTCAATTATTCATCTTACATTTTCACGAGTTTCTATTTTCAATGCAGATCACGCTCTCTTCGGTGCAAGAAAAAAATGAAGAAACATGAAGCTCGTGTGCTATGGAATAAAATGGGACGAGATTAGGGAGACACCGATGCATTAAGGCACGAGCCAGGTTCCCGCAGGAACTGCGGGTCAGAGACGAGGCGTTCAGCATAAGGCGTTCAGATTTTGCGTTCGACGTCGGTGCCGACGCGCGGCAACGGGGGTCTACCTTATACCACAGATTCGTCACACTCTGCTTCTTCGCGCATACGATAATTACCTAACCCAACCTGACGATAATTACTCTCATTACAGTTATTTAAAAAACGCCAAGAGCGATCAAAGAGATATAAAACCCCGTAGCACAAGCTTCTTCCAAGTCATGCCGGTGCGCGATAAAAAAATCAAATAAACAATGTTTTCCAACAAACTGATGAGGGGCTTGGCGAGTCTGCATTAATCAAACCGGAAGTCTGCCTTGCGTAGCACGCGACTTACATGTTGAAAATTATCTTTTTTACTGCTTTGTAAAAGGATCGCGAGAGATTTTTATCGGGTACTTTACTCAGTACTTCGCGGGTCTTTTCAGGATAAAGTAGAGAAATATACTGAAAATCGAAAGAGTGTGGAAGTATGAATCATGAATGCTGGTAATGAGTACTCACAATTAGACTCCTTTCAAGTTGCAGAGAAAACAATTTTTCGTACTACTTGAAAATGTTGTAATTTATATGAAAAGAAATAATAAATGTTTTCACGCTACATGAATTTACAAGTCTTATTAAGACTTATTTGTTTTCAAAAAATCAACTTTTTTCTTTTTGCATATTTTGAACCTTTTTGGTATAAACAATACGCAATCAGAGGGATTTGACGAAAAACTAGTTTTTTCTTCATCTTAACACTACTTAGCACATTTATAAATTTTCAATGAATATTTAAATGCGAGTTTTTCCTTCTTGTACAATACACATAGTGCACGATATCATTACTACAGTGATACGAGTTGGAGAGCTACGTGCCTAGATTCCATAGCTTAAAAACCAAGCGACGAAACAATGCTGCATTGTCCGCGTCTAGTGGTCAGCTACGTTTTTCAACCAGATCTTTGCGATCTCTTCCAGGGCAGAATATTTTTACAGTTTTAAAAAACTTGCGATAAATCTAACTTTTCTCGAAGAACTTCGATGCAACTTGACTTTCTTTTGATATGAACTGATTATTTACTGCGAAATTTCAGAAATTTTTAATGATCGTACAAATCGTATAAGTAATTTTAGCAGGAAAAAAGTTTTGTATGAAATATGATGGAAAAAGTGGGATTAAAAAAATTATTTGGATTAAAATAACTATTACTGAAAAATGTAAAAAATAATATTACGAGAAATCTATGAAATAATAGAAATTAATAAGCTCGATACATGAGCATGGAATTTTTAAAATCTATTCAGAAAATCATGAATATACGATAAATTTTTTAAAATCATATTAATACTGGAAAACGAAAAGTACTGAAAGTACAAGTGATCTATTAAATACAAAAAATCCATGAATATACTGTTTTTTGAAAAATCCATGATAATGTTAAAAAACTATGAAACTTTTCACTCAAGAGTATCAAATTCTGGATTTTACGTCGAAACCCATGAAAATTTAGGAACACGTGAAATAATATTTATTCTTGAAAAATTTCAAAATTAAAAAAAGCGTGAAATATAATAACAAAAAGCAAAATTAATGCAGACTTGGTTTTCTCAAAGATCCATGAAATTTCAAAAAACATTCAAGATATTGAATCATAGTGTATCAAATTATAGAAATCTATGAAAAAAATCTGCAAAAAACATAATAAAGTTTTTTTATTGTAAAAATATTGAAGGATCACAAAAAATATTACAAGTACTAGAAATCTACAAAGATACTGTAACCTAAGAAATCTAATAAAATCCCTAAAATCTATTTAAATCTGCATTTAAAATCAACAAGTTCCAGAAATCTATATCTATAAAAATACTAGAATACTCTACATAGATGAATACAAAAAAAAAAGAAAAATACAAAACATTCTAGCAGCCCATAAAAACTTCAATTCTGTGCAGATATTATTTTCTTAAAAACATATATTTTCAATCCTTATGCATAAAAGTTAGTAAATCTCTATAGAAATCTATAAAAATACTATAAAATCTATAAAATAACTGTAGAATACTCAACAATTTCAGAAGTTTCAAAGAGCATAAAAAATAGTTGTAAGATACAAAATCTATGCAGACATAGTGTTCTTAAAGAGCTATAAAATTCCTAAAAACATTAATAACATTAATAAAAGGTAAAACGGTCACTCGGAGCCAATAAAATTTCGTTGTGGTTAGTCGTTGGCACCATTCTACTCAAAACCGTCAACTTGATCACACCTCTTGATTTAAGCTGCAACGACTGTTTTTATTAATTTACGAATGTTTTGAAACTTGACGATTCGTAAGATAATTATTACGATGAAGAATTTGGACGTGTAAATTACGCTGTTTGATGTTGTTATAACCCTGATGATGACAATTTTAAAATGATAAACGACTAACGACAACGAAGTTTTATTGGCTCCGAGGGACCGTTTTACCTTTTATTAACTATTTCACGGAGCGAGACTACAAAGATATTAATAACATTGATTCATAGAGAATCTACTTCTAAAAATCCATATAAAAATCTAGAAAAAATAGCATGAAATCCTTTTAAATTGTATACAAACTAAAGAAAACCAAAAAATACCAGAAGTACTAGAAATCGAGAAAATACTGAAAATCTATGTATCATCTAAAAAATCTAATTTAATAACTAAAATCTATTAAAATTTGAGTTTGTGAGCAACAAGTTCCAGAAATCTATATCAATAAAAATACTAGAATAATCTACAAAGTTATATAAATACTAAAAAAATAATAAACATTCTAGCAACCCATGAACACTTTGATTCTGTGAAATACTATTCTCTCAAAAACCTTATGCATCGAATTTGATAAATCTATAGAAATCCATATATATTAGGGTGTCCGTTATTTTAGCGATGTCAGAATTTTTTCCATCCCCCCCCCCCTTGAAAAATTTTAAAATAAATAAAAAAAATTTATTCTAAAATTTGAAGGTGATCGGTTCATATTAATACGTGCCCCAGAGCCGTTGAAATTTTAAATGTAAATATCACGTGTTTTCAGCTAACTTCACGTGAAAATTCATAACTTTTTTTCTGATCAACATAGATTCATGAAACTTGGTAGATTTGTAGGTCATAATATGGAGAACGAAACCCTATTTTTGCAGAATTTTTAAAATATACCATCATACAGTTCGAGCCCATCAAAGTTCACATTTTTCGTTTTTTCTGCCAGGGGCCATGTAAATTCATATTTCATTTTTTGCCAAACACATTTTTGCGTATTTTGAGTAATTCTTATCAAAATGTAAAATTTTTCGCTTTTTACCACAACAGAAATAAATTCGATCACAATATATTAAAAAAAAACTATAGAGACGACTGTATTAGCACAATAACGCAGATCAGGTTGGATTCTGGTATGTTGAGTAGCACTAAAAAATAAAACAAGCCAGTACCAAAAACAGGAAAGTTAAAAACATACATTTTATAAATAATTCTTATGGAACTCGAATAGACATTGCAAGAAACAAACCTGTAACGGCAAAGTCCTTTAATCAAATATCGAAATTCTATACGAGATAACAAATTGGATACTCAAATATATAGAAATATAATAGTAAAAAGAAGCACAGTTTTGAATTTGTGATAATTAAAATTGCTATTACATTTCATGATAATGTTTGTTTTCAGCAATTGCTCAGTGCATTATTGATTATTTAAGATAAGTAAAAGTTTATTAATGCAGAAAATGATGA
>JAPYZL010158762.1:0-35932 GCA_030522825.1 Platygaster orseoliae
GGATAAAAGTCTTTTATCCTGGATAGCAGGGAACAAAGAAGAATTCTTCTGCTGATTTTATGGCTACTCGGAAAGAGGGCTGTGTTCACGCGATTCATCATCAAAAAGCGGCCATTCTAACTCATACATGGAAAAAAGAATTTTTTTATAAAATTCTGTTTTTTGCAGAAGTTTTCATACAAATATTAATTTTTTAAATTTTTTTAGAATAACTTTCTCATAAAAAGACATTTCTTATAAAAAAAACTCTCAAAAATAAAAAAAATTTTTATAAAATTAGAGAATTTCTTATAAAAATATCAAGTTTTATAAAAAAAAATATGGGGCTTGAATATTTTTTTATAAAAAATGTACAATTTCTTATTGAAACAAATTATTTATAGGGTCACTTTAGAAAAAAAATTTTTTTTATGAAAATATTTTTTTATAAAAAACATAAAAATATAATAACTTTAGTAAAAATTTATCTTTATTTCGAAATATATGAATAAATATATTCAAATGTTAGTATAATCATTTAAATTAGTGGAAAATACATAAATAGAATACGAACCTGTAATTTTCGTCATAAATTGAAGTTGGTTTCACATTGGCTAATTATTCTGGTGTTTTTTAAACAAATTTTAGGTGATATAACAAGAATATTTTTCAAAATTATATTTGAATTTATAAAAATCTACAATTTTTTATAGAAAAAAATTTTTCATAAGGTTTTTATAAGGTCACTTGAAAAAAAATTGGTAATAAAAATTTTTTAAGTTCGATTTCATAGAAAAACTGGATTCCCATAAATATTTTTCGATTTTTACAAAAATTTTGTCTTTTCTTATAAAAATCAAAATCACTATAAATGCGTTTCCGACCATTTTCTCGAATCCTTTTTCCCGAACAGCCTTTCTCTCGAACGGTCATTTTCCCGAAAACCGTTTTCCCGGAAAGTCTTTTTTTCGAACGGCTATTTTCCCGAAAAACTATTCTCCCGAACGATCTTTTTCCTGAAGGGTTTTCAATTGTCCCGAACGGGAAATTTTCCTATCAGCCTAATGTCTAGAAATGCCATGGTTACGCATTTACAATTTTGATATTTTAAAATTGTAGTAAAATTTTTTATTATGCAATTAAATTTTAAAATTGACTTTTGAAATTAATTTAAAATTAAATTTTCAAATTTTCAAATTAAAATAAAATTTACAATTTTTAAATTACAAATTTTTACCATGACACTTTTTTTTTATTGAAGACTCTTATGAAATTCATAAATGTATGCAATTGAAAAAAAAGTGAAATTCCAACCGAAATTCGGAAAATAATACTTTTAGGAAAATTGTCGTTCAGGGAAAAATACTTTCGAGAAAATAACCATTCAAGAAATAATACGTTCGGAATAATGGCGTTTCGGGAAAATGATCGTTCGGCAACTTGGATTCGGGAAAATGACCGGGAATCCTATGAATGTATCAATCTTCAACTAATTGTTTTTTTTTAATTCAAAATACGATAATAGTTACTTGCAATTTAATGTCCACAACTACAGTTTGAACATGTTTTCCTGAAATCTTGATGTTTATATTGCTGTAGCAACCATACAATTTTCTGCAGGGAAAGTGAAAATCCGAATTTTCCACCCGGTATGCACGGCAGATAAGGTGTAAAGCGATAATAATTATTGCTGATAGCTGTACAGCTCGTTATCTCTGTCAGAGAACGTGCGTTTGTACGTACCTGTTAGTAGCACCAGAGAAATCGTGACGTTCGTACGCTTCTTCGAGCTCCGTAAAACCGTGGTATCTTCAAATCTGCGATTGTTACACTAATTCATCGCAAAATAAAAATAAAAGAAAAATCGTGAATTATTTTAGAGCTTGAGAGCTTACAAACGTTGAAAGTGCGTTAAAAAACTGTGCGACTTTTGCAAGCTAATAATGTTTATGATTATGTAAACAATTTTAATGAATGTTTCCGTGAAGAGTGTAAAACTTAAAAACAAAATGATGGAATTTCCGAAAACTGGTAGGTTTTTTTGGGATTACTTTTTAATAACATATGCTTGTCTAAGAAAAAAAATCTGAAATAAATTTTTGGAACAGTTCTTGATTTTTCAATTCTGGAAATTGAGCTTTTACAGAGAGAATTCAGAGTTTTAAAAATTTTAATTGTTTTTATGACTCATGAAGGTTAAAAAGATTATACTTTAAGAATTTGACATGGCAAAATTTTGCAACTCAATATATTTTCGAAAAAAATAAATTATAATGCTAGATTTTGCAAATTATTTTAAAAAATTACAGTCTAATTTTTTTTTCTTTATAAATTTATATTTTGTTATAATATCATCCAAAAAACGCAAAAAAATCAGTTTTGAAAATTTCGCATTGACTTTTTTTCCTGCTGCTACTGCCACGTTTTTTTTATTTTTTATTTTTCTCTCGCAGCACCGATAATTTCATACCACACGCTCAGATAATATTATGTAATGAGAATATTTACTGTCAAAATAATGCTACTTCTTATCACTAAAAAATACATCTGAAACCATCATCCTAGTAATAATTTTACTGCATGAGTAATTGCGCTAGCAAATATTTCGCGATTTACACAGCTGCAAAACTATAACTGTTCGACCGTTAAATTACTCACTGTTCATGAAACTTGAAAATCAAATCAGTTCAAATTATGAAAACAACATTAAAAGCATTAATTTAGCTCACTTTTTGTACATTTAAAATTTGTGAAATTATAGCCAATTATAGTCAAAAATGTTAAATAGAATTTGAAAAAAAAGAATTTGATTTAAATCATGGTATCAATAATTTATTTGGTATTAACCATATTTTCGAGATGAAGATTTGTTTGATGAAGCCAAAATAATCGAGAACAACGAGTTTCGAAAACTGTTCTTTCGGATAAAATACTTTACGCACCTGTTGACACGGAGGTGTTATCGGGCCGATAAGATTTCCACGTCTTTTTTAAACAAAGACCAATGCTCAGACTGTGTTTGCGCGTTGCAGTTTATGCACGTTTCTAATGCGACCATGGAGAGATAAATTCAGGAATAATAACTTCCGTGGTTTGAAAATTATACATTTTCAAATTGGAAATGTATAAGATCATTTTTAGTCAAATATTACTAGGACACCACGATGTCCAAACCGTAATGACCAAAGATTTTCATGTTCATCTAATTTAATGTACTAATTTCCTTATTATTTTAGTCCAATTTCAATTTTTTAATAGTTTTTTTTATGTTTAAATTTTCAAAATTTTGAAAAAATTAAAAAACTGACAATTTTTCAAATAGTCGATAATTTTATAGGTAGACAATATAAATTTTGTATATTGTAAAAAATATCATATTTTTCGTAAAAGTGTATGGTTTTTTTTAATCTTATTGAATTTTATGAAATAATTTCAAAAACTTGGAAGTAGTGAAAAATTATGAAAAATTATTATAAGTAACAGAAATATTAATGATTTTTTTTCGACTATTATTGTATTAATTTAAAGAAAATGAAAAAGCGTTGGAATAATTTTCCAGATTGTTGTAAATTCTATAAAATTGGAATAGTTTGTTGAATTTCAGAAAATGTTGATTAACTTTACACATCGTGAAAAATTTTTTAATTCCGACAAATTACAGAAACCGTGTAATATACTACATTTTTAAATATCAAAAAATGTTTCATCATACAGATACACTCCAAAATTTTTGAAATTTTAAAAATAATTCAAACCATAATAAATTTTGAGAAATGTTAAGTATTTGTTAAAAATTTTAATGGTTCAGTTAAACTAAAATTTTATAATTAATTGATTTTTGTATTTTTGGTTATTTCATGTTCATATCATTATCAAGTTGTTTAAATCAAAAATTAATCCTCGCACAAAGATGTTATTTGATTGTAAAAATTCAGTTAAAATTTGGAGTTTCAGAGAATGTTTACCAACTTTGTAAATTGTTAAATATTACAACAATTTCCAAGAACTACGATTTGTAAGTTTTTTTAAAATTTGTATTAAATTGCAATAATTAATTTAATGTGTAAATTAACTTATTATTTCAGTCTTACTTCAATCTTTCAATAGTTTATATTATGTTTCAATTTTCAATTTTTTTGAAAAATTTAATAACTGACAATTTTCTTAATAGTCGATAATTTTATAAGTAGATAATATAAATTTTGTATATTGTGATCAATATCATATTTTTTGGAAAAATGTATAGTTCTTTTTTAATTTTATGAAATAATTTCAAAAACTTGGAAGTATTCAAAAATTACGAAAAATTATTATAAGTAACAGAAATTTTAATGAATTTTTTTCGATTATTGTTAAAATATGAAGTAAACAAAAAGCATTAGTATAATTCTCCAGATTGTTGTAAATTCGATATAATTCGAATAATTTGTTGAATGTAAGATAATGTTAATAAACTTTGAATATCTTGAAATATTTTTAAATTCCAAAAAATTACAGAAACCGTGTAATATACTACATTTGAAAAATAAAAAAATGTTCATCGTACGAATACGGTCCAAAAATTTTGACAAAATTGAAAAACTGTAAAAATTTTCTAAATAGGCGATAATTTTATAATTCGTAGAATTACAGAAATTGTTCATAAATTTCGTATATTGTTGTCATTATCATATTTTTTGGAAAAGTGTATAGTTTTTTTAATTTTATAAAATAATTTCTAAAGCTTGGAAGTATTGAAAAATAACGAAAAATTATTATGAGCTACACAAATTTTAATGAATTTTTTTCGATTATTATTGTTAAAATATAAATAAAATGAAAAACCATTGGGATGATTCTCCAGATTGTTGTAAATTCTATAAAATTCGAATAATTTGTTGAATTTCAGATAGTGTTAATAAACTTTGTACATCGTGAAAAAATTTTTAATTCTGTAAAATTACAGAAACCGTGTAATATACTACAATTTTAAATATCAAAAAATGTTTCATCATACGGATACAGTCCAAAATTTTCAAAATAATCTAGAATATAATCAAGCTTTGAGAAATGTTATTTTTTAAAAATTTTAAATGTTCGGTTAAATTAAAATATCATAATTAATTGATTTTTGCGTGATATTTTTGAGTATTTCATTTTCATATCATTATTAAATTTTTTGATATCAAAAATTGATCCTCGCACAAAGGTTTTAAATAATTGTAAAAATTCAAGTAAAATATGGAGTTTCAGAAAATTTCTATTAATTTCGTTAATTGTTAAAAACTACGACAATTTCCAAGAACCACAATTTGAAAGTTTTTAGAAAATTTGCATTAAATTGCAATAATTAATTTATTGCGTAAATTAACTTATTATTCCAGTTCAATTTCAATCTTTGAATATTTTTTATTGTGTTGAAATTTTCAATATTACGGAAAAATTAAAAAACTGAAAATTTTTCAAATAGTCGATAATTTTACAGGTAGACAATATAAATTTTGTATATTGTGATCAATATCATATTTTTCGTAAAAGTGTATGGTTTTTTTAAATTTTATGAAATAATTTCAAAAATTTGAAAGTATTGAAAAATTACGATAAATTATTATAAGTATCAGAATTTTTAATGAATTTTTTTCGATTATTATTGTATAAATTGAAAGAAAATGAAAAAGCGTTGGGATAATTTTCAAGATTGTTGTAAATTCTATAAAATTCGCAAAATTTGTTGAATTTCAGATAATGTTATTAAACTTTGAACATCGTGAAAAAATTTTTTAAATTCCGAAAAATTACAGATATCGTGTAATATACCTACTATATTTGAAAAATCAAAAAATGTGCATCATACGGATACGGTCCGAAAATTTTGAAAAAATTGAAAAACTGTAAAAATTGTCTAAATAGTCGATAATTTTATGAATAATTCGAAGAATTACAGAAATTGTTCATAAGTTTTGTATATTGTTATCATTATCATATTTTTGGAAAATTGTACATTTTTTTTTAATTTTATGAAATGTTTTGAAAAACTTGGGAGTATTGAAAAATTACGAAAAATTATTATGAGTTATACAAATTTTAATGAATTTTTTTCGGTTATTTTCGTTAAAATATAAAGAAAGTAAAAAGCATTGCGATGATTCTCCAGATTGTTCTAAATTCTATAAAATTCGAATAATTTGTTGAATTGCAGATATTGTTAATAAACTTTGTATATCGTAAAAAATTTTTAATTCCAAAAAATTACAGGAACCGTGTAATATACTACATTTTGAAATATCAAAAAATGTTTCATCATACGGAAACAGTCCAAACTTTTTGAAATTTAAAAAAAAATCTGGACGATAATAAACTTTGAGAAATGTTAGGTATTTGTTCGAAATTTTAATGGTTCGGTTAAACTAGAATTAAATATTTTATTTATTTTTGCGTGGTATTTTTGGGTATTTCATTTTCATATTATTATTAAATTTTTTGAAATACAAAATTGATCCTCGCACAAAAATTTTATATAATTGCAAAAATTCAAGTAACACATGGAGTTTCAGAAAATTTCTACAAATTTCGTTAATTGTTAAGAACTACGAAATTTTTCAAGAACTATGATTTGTAAGTTTTTTTTTAATTTGCATTAAATTACAATAATTAATTTAATGTCCTAATTTTCTTATTATTCTAGTCTAACTTCAATCATAAAATAGTTTTTATTATGTTTAAATTTTTGAAATTTTGATAAAATTAAAAAACTAAAAATTTTCTAAATAGTCGATAATTTTACAAATATACAATATAAATTTTGTACATTGTGATCAATATCATATTTTTTGTAAAAGTGTATGGTTTTATCTTAATTTTATGAAATGATTTCAAAAACTTGGAAGTATTGAAAAATTACGAAAAATTATACTAAGTACGGAAATTTTAATGATTTTTTTTCGATCATTATTGTTTAAATATAAAGAAAATGAAAAAGTATTGGGATAATTTTCCAGATTGTTGCAAATTCTATAAAATTCGCATAATTTGTTGAATTTCAGATAATGTCATTAAACTTTGAGCATCGTGAAAAATTTTTTAATTCCGAAAAATTACAGAAACCGTGTAATATACTACATTTTTAAAAATCGAAGAATGTTTCATCATACGGAATCAGTCCAAAATTTTTGAAATTTTAAAAATGATCTAAACCATATAATAAACTTTGAGAAATGTTAGGTATTTGTTAAAAATGTTAATAGTTCGGTTAAACTAAAATTTAATAATTAAAAAATTTTTGCAATTTTTGGTATTTTATTTTCGTATCATTTTCAAGTTTTTTGAAATCCAAAATTGATCCTCGCACAAAGATGTTATATAATTGTAAAAATTCAATAAAAATTTGGAGTTTCAGAAAATATCCACAAATTTCGTAAATTGTTAAAAATTGCGACAATTTTCAAGAAGTACAATTCGTAAGTTTTTTTCCTTGTTTTCCTTTCTTTCACATGAATTAAAAAAATTTTTGTAGAGTTTTGCATTTTACATGCTTTTTTGAATTTCTTGCTTATACTATTGTAAATATGTCATTCACAAACATATCTCAAACATGTTATATGTTAACAATATTTCCCAAAATTAGTAGAATTTGGTTTTATAATATTTTTTTTTGGACATCATATAATTTATTGGACATTATGTTTTGGACATTACGGTATCCAATCGTGACATTGGTTAAAAAATTTTTTTATATTTTCCTATAACAAATATATATCAAATTTAACTTTTAAAAAAACACAACGAATTTCATATTTCGAAGGTCCGAATTCAAATCCAACCAAAAAAAAAGTTTTTAATGTGTTCTTCAATTTCAAAACAAAAAAAAATTTTCTGGGGAATTATTAGAAGTTCCTTGCAAAATTTGAAATGGTTATTCATTAACGCTTCCAAAGTGCGAAGAAATAGCGAAAATGGCGAATAAATAATAATATAATCAAACAATACACTGACTGAGTAAATCTAACGAAATACATAATTATTGTTTATGTATTCTTTATCTCTGATAAATGAAATGTAAAACAAAAACCATTTAATTTAGGATTTTGTAATATTTATTACTTGATTTAAAAAAATGAATTTACAATATAGACTTGTATTATTCATAATTATCTGATGGACGAAACGTAAAAGTAAAACAGTAAAATTCAGAATACAAAACAGAATTTTTATAGCATTTGTTCGTTAGGTTCTGCCAAATTGCAAATAACTAATTTTTTATCGAGCATATCCTAGCCTTTAATTGTTTTTCATGTTCTTGAAATACTCACAATAGCAAAAAATATGCCGAACGAAGAAAAAATTTAAATTTGAATATACAACACAATAGCCGAGTGGATTAAACAAATTTCATACGCTAAGGGTTTAAGTTCGAATCCACTCAGAATTTTTCTGTGTGTAAATTTAATAAATCATAATAAATAATGAATATATAAATAAAACAATAAATAATCATAATAAATAAAATATAAATTTATATATAATAGAAATAATGAATAAAATACTAAATGATGAAATAATAATCAATAAATCGTAATTAATTATAATGTGCGAAAATTCATAATTCATAATTCAAGTTAAAATCACTTCCAATGGCATTTTTCATCTCCTAAAGACACAATCACAATAACGACATATTTTGTTCATAAATTAAACTCTTTATCCTGAAACGTTATAAACAATCATTTTCATTCACCCGCTATTTATGCAATCACAACGTATTTTATCGTACTAATTAAACTGTCGATTAGAAATTACTGTTTCGCGAAATCCAAACGCAACAATAAGTGTCATTAGCGAATCGACAAGTAAATTCTACGCTGGTTCATAATAGCATAAAGTTTTTTATCTAGTCCAGGTCAATGAAATTAACCTATAGTGATGTAAATCTGAAACGCGCTCGAGGGGCCTCATAAATTCGTTGTATAATTGAATATGCGCACTTGTGAATTGATTCTCGGGCATTATTCATATTATTCATAAGTAGGGTAAAAAGTTTTCTGCATTTTTTCCTTTCTTTTTTTTTTTTGAATATTGGTTTCACAATTAAGGTGTCTGGTGTCAATGTTTTTCTTGTATTATTATGAAACTCAAATATATAAATTTGAAAAACTTGGAATTTTCCATTTTCCATTTTCCATTTTCCATTTCCATCAAAGTGTGAAATAAAAACTGGAATAAGGACAGTTAGGTTTGTTATTATGATAAATAATAAAATAAAAAAATACTTAGAACGAGAAAATCGTGTGTTCTTGGAATCGTTATTTCTACGAAAATTGAATAAATTTGTGTCGTTAGCGTAGTAACGGTCTTACGCAACATAGACCGAGTGCGCCAATTTTTTTTGCATTTTTATAACTCACGAAGCATCTTCCAAGCTAAAGTCAACAAACCATAATCATTAAAACAATCATTTTCCGAACAAAAAGTTGATTCAGACAAATTTTTTTACATGCGATTGCACATTACTATGACAATAATTTCAAAAATTTGTATTAAAAATCGTATACACAAAAGTCATCATCTTTCAAAGGAAAAATTTTTTATTTTTCTGTTTTTTGCAGTCAGTAACTTATTGCAAATTTTGTTATAATTATTTAATTCCACATCAAAAAACTGAAAATAATTTTTTAAAAAACTAAAATGATATCTTGTTTCTCGTGGAAACCTCAAATGACATATTTTTCTAGGTTTATTGCAAAATGATTTCGTAACAAGCTATGTTTGACTTTGAACACATTGTTATTCATTGCACAAAAGATTTATACCGTCAAGTGTGAAAATCGACATTTTACTTGTGACAGTCATGGGTTCGAACGTGTTAATGAATATCTCGTAACATTAAACAATCCGACGTCGCTCACATTTTTCATGATTTTTTCACATTCGTAAGTCGTGAATCATTACTATTCTGAGAAAAGTTATTAAAAAACATTTTCCATGTGCAGGATAAAAAAATGTGTAAAAAAATGTAGTTAAAAAGTTATATAAGATACAATAAAATTTAATATAAAATAGAAAAAATATTTGGTTCCAGCAACTATTCATTTAGTAAAATATGAACCAACCAAATTTTTAGGTATGACAACCAAAGTTTTGGTTATTAGAACCAAATTTTTTATTACGACTACCAATATAAAATTTTCATAACGAAAACTGTAGTTGAAATGAACAAAATTTTGGTTGTCATATACAAAACTTTGGTTGGTTCATATTTTACTAAATCATTTAATTGAAATTCCATAAAAATAAACATTTGTAGTTAATTACTCATTTTGTACAATAATTTAAAATAAGAAAAAAAAATACGATTCAGAGATTTTTCAACATTTTAACGACTAAAATTTATATAATTATAAATGTTAAAATATGCAAAAATCATTTATTACTTTTTTTGTTTCAGGTGCAAGAGTCATATAAAAAACCGTCGTTTACATAAACATAACAATGAAGTTTTCTTGCCTTCCCAAACCAAGTATTTTGAGTAGAAAAGGTAGTATCACTTTGACACCTCTTCCAGGAGCTGACGATTCTGGAAAATCAGGAACACAAATGATGGTAATAAACTGGATACCCCAAATTTTCACGACTTTTCCATTAATTTTTCATTTTTCCTCAGAATGGAAATGCCAAAGAGCCCATTGTTATGAGCTACAAACATTCTGGGGAACTCGACCTAATTTCTCATACAGTAAGTACTGGACGTCAAAAAAATAAAGTTTCTTCGCAAAACAAATTATTATTGCAATAAAAATTATTACAAAAAAACTATTGTTGCAATATTCATCAAAAATATATTTCTGGAAAAAAATGTCCTATAACTTTTTCCACGCCAACGTATGTATTATAATATTTATTTCTAAATCGATTTACTAATTTCATTTTTAATATTTTTTTCATTTAAAAATGTATTCTTGAAGGAAAAAATTTCCACATTTTTTTCCTCATTAAAGACACCAACGTACAGCACATCAAATATCGCGAATGGCTCTGCAATGTCGCCGAAACCTAAAATTTCCCCGCAACAGGAGTCCAGTTTACCCCAAATTAAATATGCTAGAAGTAGTCAGGCCCAAAGACAACGTGCCAGCCAGGAAACGCGAACGTCATCAGGACGAAGCATACCAGAAACACCCCACTTACAGACGAATAATCCAAGGGGTGGGGTTTTGGGGAAAACGCCGAACCCTTCCTCGGCACCTACGCCCATTTACGCCAAAGATTTGCGGTATATATTTTTATTAATCAGAAGTGTTGTTCTAAATTTACATTTTATTTTTAGAAAAACTCGAGTTCAAACAAGAAATAGATGATGACTTAGAAATTAATGCAATTGTAATTTGTAAAACTTATCTGAGAAGAGATAGGGTGAACTTTTTTTTTCATTTTATATCATCTCAGTTTATCAATTGGATTTCGAATTGAATTTCCAATTCGAGAAATGGTTAGTTTTCCAATTGAGTTTCTTGTTGGAAATCCAAAAAAAAAAAAATCTAATTGGATTCTCAACTGGAATTACATTAAAGTTTTCCTAAAAAAAATTCACTTAGATTTCCAACTGTAAATCTTGTTGAATTTCCAACTAGAAACCTACTTAGTTTTCTAACTCAAAATCTACTTGGATTTCCAATTGGAAATCTTGTTGGATTTCCAACTGGAAATCTTGTTGGAATTCCAAGTGGAAATCCAATTGGATTTTCAACTAGAATTTCATTTAAGTTTTCCTAAAAGAAAGCATTTGGATTTCCAACTGTAAATCTTGTTGGATTTCAAACAGTGAATCTACTTGGATTCTCAACTGAAAATTTTGTTAGATTTCTAACTGGAAATCTTATATATTTCCAAGTGGAAATCCAATTGAATTCTCAACTAGAATTACATTGAGGTTTTCCTCAAAGAAATCCACTTGGATTTCCAACTGGAAATCTTGTTGGATTTCCAACTGAAGAAATACTTGTATATCCAACTGGATATCTTGTTAGATTTTCAACTGGTAATCTTGTTAGATTTCCAACTGGAAATTTTGTTAGATTTCCAACTGGAAATTTTGTTAGATTTCCAACTGGAAATCTTGCTGGATTTCCAACTGGGAATCTTGTTGTATTTCCAAGTGGAAATCCAATTGAATTTTCAACTGGAATTACATTAAAGTTTTCCTAAAAGAAATCCACTCAGATTTTCAAATGTAAATCTTGTTGGATATCTAGCTGATCATCTACTTGGATTTCTAACTCGAAATCTACTTGGATTTCCAACTGGAAATCTTGTTGGATTTTTTAATGGGAATCTTGTTGGAATTCCAAGTGGAAATATAATTGGATTCTTAACTGGAATTTCATTTAAGTTTTCCTAAAAGAAAGCCACTTGCATTTCCAACTGTAAATCTTATTGGATTTCCAACTGTAAATCTTGTTGGATTTCTAACTAGAAATCTACTTGGATTCATAACTAGAAATCTACTTGGATTACCAACTAGAAATTTACTTGAATTTTCAACTTGAAACCCACTTGGATTTCCAACTGGAAATTTTGTTGGATTTCCAACTGGATATCTTGTTGGATTTCCAACTAAAAATCTTGTTGGAATTCCAAGTGGAAATCCAATTGGATTCTCAACTGGAATTTCATTTAAGTTTTCCTAAAAGAAACTCACTTGGATTTCCAACTGTAAATCTTGTTGGATGTCCAACTGAAAATCCAATTGAATTCTCAACTGGAATTACATTACGGTTTTCCTAAAAGAAATCCACTTGGATTTCCAACTGGAAATCTTGTTGGATTTCCAGTTGGAAATCTTGTTGAATTTCCAACTGGAAAAATACTTGGATTTCCAACTGGAAATCTTGTTAGATTTCCAACTGGAAATCTTGTTGGATTTCAAACTGGCAATCTTGTTGGATTTCCAACTGGAAATCTTGTTGTATTTCCAAGTGGAAATCCAATTCAATTCTCTACTGGAATCACATTTAAGTTTTCCTAAAAGAAATCCACTTGGATTTCCAACTGGAAATCTTGTTGGATTTCCAACTAGAAAAATACTTGGATTTCCAACTGGAAATCTTTTTAGATTTCCAACTGGAAATCTTTTTGGATTTTTAACTAGAAATCTTGTTAAATTTCCAACTAGTAACCCACTTGGATTTCCAAGTGGAAATCTAATTAGAAAACTGACCATTTCTCCAATTGGAAATCCAATTGGATTTTTTCAATAGGGAGGGAAACTGGGGCATCAAACGAGGTCCTACTATACAAATATTTTCCATGTTTCGCAGGTCACAGGAGCAAATAAAACAAGCCATTTTAGAAAATGAGTTTTTGGGAAACTTGGAGGAAAACCAAGTGCAAGCTCTGGTCATGGCCATGTATTCTAAGCAAATTTCGCCATCTACTTTGGTTATTCGGGAAGGGGATATTGGTTTGTATAAATAACCTGAGTTTTTACGAAATAGTGTGAATCTAGTTTTTAATAACGTTTTTCAACAATAATTATAAGGATTTCGTATTTTATTGATAAATAACACTAGTTTACAAAATTTAGGTTTGTTTTCTGACCAATGGCATTTGGTTCTGATTTTTCAAGTAAAGGAAATCTCTGAATCCGAAAATAAAATTAAAAATTCAGAAAATAGAATAGTTACTGAAATATTGTTTAAAATCCACCAATAACTTTCTTATTTCTCAAGCGATGTTTATAAACAATAAATGGTATAAACATCCAATAAAAATGATATAGCCAAAAAAAATTTTTCTTCGTATGTCATGGGTCAATTTTACTGTAAAATAATATTTTAATTGCTGTTTATCATGATTTTAATTTTACGTCAAAACTTCTAAAAATTTCTCTTCCAAAAGAATTTGTATTCAATTTCTTTGAAATTCATCAAAATATTTTCTGGTCTAGGTTCACATTTGTACGTGTCAGCAGAAGGTGAATTTGACCTTTATGAAGGAAACACGTTTCAGAGAAGTTTCGGGCCCGGGGTCGCTTTTGGCGAACTTGCTCTTCTTTATAATACGAAAAGACTTAGAACTATCAGTGGTAAAAGTTATTCAAATTTTGAGGAACATTTATTTATAACTTTGGGGTGTCTACTTAAAGTAGTGTAAGGTTTAAAAAATTCAACTATCAGTTCCAAGATTTGTAGATTCATTTTTCAAGTCTTTGAATAACAATTTACTATCGAAAATTTCAACAATACCAACTACAAATTTTTTTTACTTAACTTTGTTGCACTCCAGAGTAATTAAAACAAAGATGAAAATCATATCTTAAATTTAAATTAAATGTTAGACACCTCACAGAATATTATAATTATTATTTTAAATTATTTGTTAGTATCTATATTTTGCTTTTTTCGACACCTGTTTCGCATTTTCCAGTTAAAAATGGTGGAAAAGTGTGGGTACTGGATAGATCTGTATTTTGGACTGTGATGATGCGAAGTGCACAGGAACGTTTGGAAGGAAATCTTCGATTTTTGAGAAAAGTATCTGTGTTAAAAAAATTGCCTGAGCCACAAGAGCACGTGCTTGCCAAAATTTCCGATCTTATTCGTACAGTAAGTATGATTAAATCTTATTTATTTCACTTTTTTCAAAAGCTACTTGAAATTAGAAATTCCAAAAATCCAAAGTTAGGAAATTGCAGTATTTAAAATTATACAATTAAATAAATAATACCTATTTTTATTAATAAAAAATTGGAAACCTTGGAGTTTGAAGTTGAATTTTATGAAAATTGCAAAATTTTTATGACTTACTTTCAACTTTTAGGAATTTTTCCCAGCCGGTGCAAGAATCGTGCGCCAGGGTGAAAAAGGTGACAAATTTTACATAATTAGCGGGGGAAATGTTAGAATAACAAAAGACACAGAAGAGGGAGGAGAGGAAGAATTAGTTGTTTTAGGGAAAGGACATTATTTTGGAGAAAAAGCATTATATGACGACGAGGGAGAAAATCGACGACACGCCAATGCTATTGCTCTGGCGCCTGTTGAATGTCTAACTCTTGACAGGACGTAAGAAGCTTTCGAAAATTTTCCAAAACTTGAACAACGAAAGAAAATTTTATTTTCCTTCGTCCATTAACGCGTTTTTTCGTGGAAATTTGAAATGACCTGTCCAATTTTCTAAAAATCATTGAAATAAAAAATCGAAGTTTCCGAATCTGCGATATGTGGATTTTTAAATTTCTTTAGGTATTGAACTTTATAATTTTTAAATTTCCAGAATTTCGAAATACTACAAATTTAAATTTAGAATTTTCAAAGCTATTTTTTTTTCAAAATATATCTAGTTAAGCAATTTGTAGATAAAATTTTCAAGATTGATATTTCCACAAATTATACTTAAAAAAAATTCGAAAAAAAGTTTCAAAATTTGAAACTTCAAAAAGAGTCTTTTCTATTAAAGATTCAACTTTTAATTTTGAAATATCTGGAATATCTAAATACTGCAAATTTATATTTAAAGCTATTTTTCAAAATATATCTATAGTTGAGCAATTTGTAGATAAAATTTTCGAGATTAAAGTTTCCAGAAACTATGTTTTAGAAAAATTCTAAATACAGTTTTAAAGTTTGAAACCTTAAAAATAGTCTTTTTTATCAGAGATTTAACTTTTAGTTTTCAAATTCCCGGAATTTTTAGATACTGCAAATTTATATTTAAGTATTCCCAAAGCTATTTTTTCAAAATATATCTACTTAAGCGATTTGTGGATAAAATTTTTGTGATTGATCATTCCATAAATTATACTTTAGAAAAATTCGAAGAAAAGTTTTAAAATTTGAAACCTCAAAAATAGTCTTTTTTATTAGAGATTTACTTTTCGTAGTTTTGAAATATACGGAATTTTTAAATACTGCAAATTTATGTTTAAGAATTCCCAAAGTTATTATTTCAAAATATATCTAGTTAGGCAATTTGTAGATAAAATTTTCGAGATTGATATTTCCATAAATTATACTTTAGAAAATTCGGAAAAAAGTTAAAAAATTTAAAACCTCAAGAGTAGACTTTTTCATTAGAAATTTAAGTTTTAGTTTTGAAATTTCCAAGATTTTTAAATACTGCAAATTTTTAATTAACTATTCCCAAAGCTATTTTTTAAAAATATATCTAGCTAAGCAATTTGTAGATAAAATTTTAGAAATTGGTATTTCTATAAATTATATTTAGAAAAATTCGGAAAAAAGTTTTTAAATTTAAAACCTTAAAAATAGACTTTTTTCAAAGATTTAACTTTTAATTTTGAAATTTTCGGAATTTCGAAATACTGCAAATTTATATTTAAATATTCCAAAAACTATTTTTTCTTAAATATATCTAGTTAAGCAATTTGTGGATAAAATTTTCGAGATTATAATTTCCATAAATTATACTCATAAAAATTCTAAAAAAAAGTTCCAAAATTTGAAACCACAAAAATAGTATTTTTTATTAGAGATTCACTTTTCAGTGTTGAAGTATCTAGAATTTGTAAATACTGCAAATTTATAATTAAATAATTCTCAAAGATATTTTTTCAAAATATATTTAGTTAAGCAATTCGTGGATAAAATTTTCGAGATTATATTTCCATAAATTATACTTAGGAAAAATTCGAAAAAAAGTTTTAAAATTTAAAACCTCAAAAACAATCTTTTTTATTAGAGATTTAACTTTTAGTTTTGAAATTTCCGGAATTTCTAAAAACTGCAAACTTATATTTAAGAATTTTTCAAGCTTTTTTTTAAAAATATGTCTAGTTGAGCAATTAAGAGATAAAAATTTCCATAAATTATACTTCAGAAAAATTCGGAAAACAGTTTTAAAATTTGAATCTCTAAAAATAGTTTTTTTATTAGATATTTACCTATCAGTTTTGAAATTTCCGGAATGTTAAATAATGCAAATTTATATTCGGGAATTCCCAAAGTTTTTTTAAGAATATATCTATTCAAACAATTTGTGGACAAAATTTTCGAGATTAAAATTTCCATAAATTATACTTTAGAAAAATTCGGAAAAAAGTTTTAAAATTTGAAACCTTAAAAATAGTCTTTTTTATTAGAGATTAAACTTTCAATTTTGAAATTTCTGGAACTTCAAAATACTGCAAATATATATTTCAGTATTTCCAAAGCTCTTTTTCAAAAATATATCTAATTAAGCAGTTTGTTAGACAAAATTTTCGAGATTGATATTTCCATAAATTATACTCATAAAAATTCTAAAAAAAATTTTCAAAATTTAAAACCTCGAAAATAGTCTTTTCCATTAGAGTTATAACTTTACTATCCAAAAAATCAAAATCTTCCAAACAATCTCTTCCTCAGCTTGAAAGTTATTAAAACCAAAAACACAGAAACCCATTGAATCACAAACTCAACTTGATCACCTTCATTTTTCTCCAGATCATTTTTAAATTACCTCGGAAGTCTCGACGAGATTCGAAACAAAGATTGGCTCGAAGAATACGAAAAACAAAAAAAATCGCTGACTCCAAAAAGATGGACCAACGAATATTCTAACCTGACACTCGACGATTTACAAATAAGAGGGACTTTAGGGGTCGGAGGTTTCGGCAGGGTAGAACTTGTCACTTTGTACAATGATCCTGACAAAAGTTTTGCCTTGAAAAAACTAAAAAAAAAAGTCATGGTGGACCAACAGCAACAAGAACACGTCCTGAATGAAAAACACATCATGCAAGCTTGTGACTCCCCTTTTATTTGCAAGTATGAACTTTTTCAAAAGTTAGAAAAATTTTTTCGGATACGAGAAACATTAAAATACTATGGTAGATGGGGTTCAGGGGCAGAGCCCCCATTTTTGAACGTTCCTTGAATTTTTAGGCTCTACCAAACATTCAAGGACGCCAAATACGTGTACTTTTTGATGGAAGTTTGTCTTGGGGGAGATGTGTGGACGACTTTACAAAGGCGTCGATTTTTTGACGACAATACAACGCAGTTTATGGTTGCTTGCGTCGTCGAAGCTCTCGAACATTTACATTCCTTGAATATCGTGTATCGGGATTTGAAACCCGAAAATCTCATGTTGGATAGTAGGGGATACTTAAAATTAGTAAGTTTTAAACAAATTAACCTTAATTAACCTTGGAAATCGAAAAACACGAAATTTGAGAATTTAGATTGATTATTTTGCAATGATACCTTTTTCAAAGTGAATAAAATTAACGGTTTTCCTACTGTAAAATCCAAAACTTTCAATGTATAAACATAAAAAATATGTATAATCTCTTACAGGTGGATTTTGGCTTCAGCAAAAAAATCGGCCCATCCAAAACCTGGACCTTTGCTGGAACGCCCGAATACGTGGCTCCAGAAATAATACTGAACAAAGGGCACGATAGGTACTGAAATCTCAAATTCTTCAAAAAAATGAAAAATATTTACAGCTCAAAAAAATTATTTCCCCTCTTATAAGAAATAATAATGTACTATTATAAGTTTCACATTTTATAATAAGTTTACTAATTCCTATTTTGCCAAAACAGACTGTTGCGGTCCGAGGCGAAGCCGAGCACTGTAATAGTTTCGTTTAAAGGGTCATTGCAAAACTTGCAAAAAAATATTTTACCCACATTTGAGCGGTTGAGAGCAAAAGACAAGCTAGTAAAAGACAAAAAAAATAGAGTTGACTAAATTTTTTGTCATGTTTATAGATGGAATCTATTATCTTGGAAAAATAGAGCTGTTACTTTTAAATCGAAAATCATTGCATCAAAATATAAAAAAAGGAAATTTGATTGTATTTGTTGGAATTTTGGATTATTATCGATTTTCTACAATTTTTATTACCATTTCAGAAAAAAAACTCAAATTTATAATACTCAGTAAAATTTTCTATCTTGTCAATAAAATTCCTTTTTGTCTTTATACGAAACAAATTTTTTATTTTTCGGGCATTTAAGATTTCCTGACTTGACAATAGTTTTTTTTCTATAATACTGATTTATTTATTTTCAAATAGTTTAACTGTCTAAATATATTTAGTCAAAACATTTTCCGACATTTTTTATTTACGATATTTTTTCCATATTCAACGAAGAATGACAGTTTATTGAAAAAATTTATTGAAGCTAATAAATAATGAAATAATTGATAGATTCAAAAATGGAAGAAATATCAAGAATTCAAGGAAATACTATTTATTTATAACAAAATAAAAAACAATCAGAGAATATATTATAATTTCTCAATTTGTTGTTTAATAAATTACTCAATAAATTCATAAATAACTTGCTTAATTATTCGAGTTTTTTATGTATAAATAAGAAATAGGGGAGACTGGGGCAAAATGCGCAGTTCACGAAATATTCAATTTGCATTACCGTCAAAACGGTAATCACTGAACACTTGAAATTTTTTCCATATATGGCTTTAGTGTCGAGTATCAAACGTCAGTAATACTGCGTCTTATTTTATTGTTTACTTTTTTGGTTATTAAACAAAGTCTGTTTTAGCCACTGTGTTGTGAATATTTGTCTGAAAGGAAACTAACTTTTGCGTCATTTTTTTCATTAAAAATGATGGTACGTGAGTTTTTATATTAATTCAGGTGCGAAAAAGACGAAAACGTGGTCGGTTTGACGAAATTTTAATTCGTTTTCGAATCACACGTTGATAAGTCGGAAATGAAGCCATGGGGCAAAATGCGCAGTTTTGCGTGGGGCAGAATGCGCAGTACTTGTTTTGTATTGTTTCGCTGTGTTTGGTCATGTTACGCTATTTTCTTCACTTTTTTGTTGTTTTCCACTTTCTTTTTCGTCAAATTGTTTCTAAACCCAGGGTCGTACCGAGGCCGGGGCAGTGTCCCGGGGCCCACAAAAATTTTGTTGAAAAATGTGATAAGGGTGATGAGCAAAAAAAAGGGTGGTGTGTCACTTTTGAACGCACCACCTCAACACTTGACACCTTTCTTTTTGAAATAAAATTTGAAAGTTTAACGACCTTTTTTTTATATTTGTGAAACAACGAACTTTTTCTAAATTTTTTTTTTTTTTTAAGCTTTTCTTTCATCATGGTTCGCGTTCATGTTCGCAAAACAGAGCGTATTGATAGTGGAAAATTATTCGAAGCGTGCAAGGCTATCTGCGAGAGAATGCCTGCGAATTGCGCGTCGAAACGCTTTTCTGTTGCTTGACGGACACTCGATCGCTACTTACAAAATTTTTGTTCCTAACAAATAAAAATTCTCAAAATCAAATTTTGTTCTTAAGAAAAAAATTTTTATTGAAATCGTTTATGAAATCATTTATCTTGTATTTCCCGCAATTTTTCAGCAATCAACCTCGTGAAAATCGCGATTTCTGGAATTGCGCATTTTGCCCCACAGGTTGCGAATTTTACCCCATCGTGGGGCAAAATGCGCAGAAAACCGTTTTTTTTTAATATATGAGGCATAAGGTTCAACTAGAAATGAAGTTGCCTGAGGCTAAATTGTAGCCACATATGTGGGCTAGAATATAGTGCCATTTGCAGATCCTCTCAGCCCTTATGCTGCCTCAAAAATTTAATATTATCAAAAACTGCGCATTTTGCCCCAGTCTCCCCTATTGATATTATCAAATTTATTGAAATTTCAATCATTACTAGTTTAAAACAAGACATCATCGAATAAAAAGAATATAATCACTTTTTCAATAATTTTGCTATTAATTATTTTATAATAAAGTATTTCATTCCAAACAATTTTTTATTGTTTGTTTGAATCATAAATTAATTATATTTCATTTATTGTTTTATTTTTTGTCTGTTCATTTTTACCAAATTTTACAAGCGTCGTAAATTCCAGAATAAATGCCATAATTATTTATGTCAGTCAAGGAATCGATCCAATATTTATTATACAATAATTATTTATTATACAATAAATTGATCGGTGATATTAATAAAATATTTTTCAACAAATGCTGTAAATCATCACTGACAGATTCAATTAGTTAAAATTTGACTGATTCAGATTTAGAGAGCACTCTGTCTCTCTTTTACTAGTTTGTCTTTTGCTCTCAATCACTTATTTCGTCAAACTATTCACGTCCAAAGGCAAAATAAGGTTCAATTATTTAAAAATTATGTGAAAAATAAAATATTAAGTGTAATTTAAAAATTTTTATATGATTTATATACACTTCAATTTATAAAATAAACAAAAAAACTTTCTGTTTTATTTTAGGGCTGTCGATTACTGGGCTCTCGGGATTTTGACGCACGAATTGCTCGTGGGGAAACCTCCCTTTCGGGCAGTTGATCATATGACAACTTACAACAAAATTTTGAAAGGTGTCGACGTCATCGGCATACCAAGTTTTGTAAACAAACACGCTAATAACTTTATAAAAAAATTGTTGCGTCTGACTCCGTCCGAACGACTTGGATATCAGAGAAACGGAATCCATGATATCAAAAATCACAAGTTAGTAGAACATTTAAATTTTACATTTTTTTCAAATATTCTTGTAATAGTTGATTATTATAAATTTTTATCTTTTTTCAAGGTGGTTTGTACATTTTAATTGGAAGGCCTTGCAAAAATTGACTTTGCCTGCACCTATAGTTCCCACGGTAATTAATTCGAATTAAATTGTAATGGAAATTTTATTTATTAATTAAAAGTAATTTTGAATTTTTAACATTCGAAATATAAAACCACGCCCTTAATATCTTTAACAATATTTTTCAGATTCGGAGTTCAACAGATACTCGGAATTTCGAAAGATATCCACCTGACAAAGAAACACCACCAGACGAATATTCTGGATGGGATATGGATTTTTGAAAAAACAATAAACATCTAAATTTTTAATCTACTTATTTTTACAAAAAAAATTTGCATCCAACATCATTTTATTGATATTATTTTATATTTTGTGCATTTCGAGTAGTTTGAGAACCGCAATAAAAAGTAAGGTTAGGTTGATCACATTTTTTTATATCGATGAATTCGAATAAAAAAACCTGCCATAAATCAGTGTAATTTACTTGACATAAAAGGAATGTTTATATATACACTTACCATGATGTTTTTTTTTATCACCAAAACAATTTCCACGAATGTGAATGTTTCAATAAAAATTCTTCACAGTTATTATTTGTGGTTGAAAAAATCGAAATAACTCGAAAATAAATCAGAGAAAAGTTGTTTAAAAATCCTTATAAGTCTTTTTTATAGACACGTCACCGCGAGAACCTCGATCACGTGATCGCAATTGCTACCACTTCTCTATAAATGCCTTATCGCGTAACTTGATAAGACGTCAGAACTTGACTGACGAAATAGTCTCTGTACACGTCAGTTGTCTTTTCACCTCAATCGGGCTCGCTTTAATCAAATATTGACACCTGTGTTGGCAAACAAAAATCGCAGCTGTTCAATTCGAAAACGAATTAAAGCAATATACGTGACGCGGGAAATCAAAGCACCAAAAAAAGTCATTGTTTTTTCATTCCTGCTGTTTTCCGAAAAAAATCAAGACGGAAAGTACCGTGATGAAGTTTAAACCATCCAGATTGAAAAAATATTGCACAAGAATTACGAGGCGTATTTTCCGTTTGAAATCGAAAAAAGAAGTGGTGGAATCCGCGGAATCTGCGGAATCGTGTTGCGAGGACACAGAAGAACGTGAAAAGTAATGAAAATTCGTATTTGTTTGGTCAATATTGTACGTTTCTAAAAATCGTAGCCATTTTTGTTCAATTATTATCAGTGTCGGAAGCGCGTGATATTGATAAAATTTAAAATTGTTGTACGTAAGCAGTTTGTGAAATTTCGGATTCTTTTGGGTTTTCGGTTTTTCAAGATTTTGGTTTTGTGATTTCTTGAGTTCTTGGAAAAGTTTGAAAGAAATTAGTGACCTCACACAGGTTCCTGAAATATGACTCAACCGGGAATTTTTATATCGTTCATTAATAACAAACTGATTATTTTCTGGTTGCTTCATAGTAGATATTTACGTGTTTCGTATATCAAAGTGTCGTTTTAGTTCGTATTTATGAAACGTTCATTAAATAAAATTTTTTTTTTGCTTCTGGTTGTAGACAGGAATTATTTTTCACTTACTTTAAAAGTTTTAAAGTGACTCGGTAAAGTTTTCATTTCAATGTTTTGTTTAAAAAATAGTGAAAAAGACAGCAATGTGAATTTTAATAAACCATTTTTTACATGTGACAGAAAATTTTGGGAATTATTAACTAAAATTTTTTCTGCTTGTAAAATATATACGTAATTTTAGAGTTAGTAAAATTACTGCCTATTACGTAAAACTAAATTTTTATAGTAGGATCAATTTTTTTTTTATTCCAAACCTTTATTCAGTTAATTTTTTGTATTGAATGTTTCATATATAAAAAAAATTGCAGATTCCTTCATTCGTTGCAAAAATTTTTGATTTTTTTTCCTTGTCATTTTTCATAAAACTCAAAATCAAAAAAGTTATTCAAGTTTGAAATTTTTGAAATTTTCAATATTGAAATTATTGAAATTTTTGAAATTTTGAGTTGTATGAAAAGTGGCAAAGGACTTTTCGACTCAGAATAAAATGGAGAAAATTTTGGCAAATTTTGGTCCATGGTGTCTACCTCCACTCCTCGGAAAAGTACGTTTATTAGCTAAATTTCAAACTCGAATATCTCAGTCAATTTTGAGTTTTGTGAAGAGTGAAAGAGGACTTTTCAGTTTAGAAAAATCCGAAAAAAATTGGTTTAAATATTGCACGTCGATTCTGGGACACCCTGTATTTCCCTAGTAACTGTGATTTTTATAAAAATCTTTATAAAAAAAAGTCAGTTTTTTACAAACTGATTTTATAAAAACATTATGAAAAAATGTCAATTTTAAAAAACTGTTTTTATAAAAATCGATATTTCTCATAAAAACAGTTTTATAAAAAAGTCTAAAACTGGAATACATGTATTTCCCTAGTAACTATGATTTTTATAAAAATCTTTATAAAAAAAGTCTGTTTTTTATAAACTGATTTTATAAAAACTTTATAAAAAATTGTCAGTTTTATAAAACTGTTTTTATAAAAATCGATATTTCTTATGAAAAAAGTTTTAATAAAAAGTTTAAAACTGGAATATATTTCCCTAGCAACTGTGATTTTTATAAAAATCTTTATGAAGAAAGTCTATTTTTTTTACACTAATTTTATACAAATTTTATAAAAAAATGTCAGTTTTAAAAAACTGTTTCTATAAAAATCGATATTTTTTATGAAAGCAGTTTTATACAAAAATTTCAATTTTAGAAAACTTTTATTAAAATATTCATACAGTACAAAACTTTATCAACTTTGTTTTATAAGAATAAAATTTTTTATAAAAATCAAAATTTTTTATCGTTCTTATAAAACTGTTTTTATAAAAATCGAAATTTATTATAAAGTTTTGTTAAAATCAATTTAGAAAAATGAAGTTTTTTTATAAAGATTTGGCGATTTTTTATATAAAATCGCAGTTAATAGGGTTTTTGATTTTAAGTTTTTCAAAAAATGACAAAGGACATATTGTCTAAAATTTTTGCAAGGAATCTACCTTTTTTTATTTACGAGAATTTGGAACACCCTGTATATATTTTTAAAATAATTCGAATAAGTGATTTTTATATCAAATGTAATTTCTGTAATCATTTTTCGTGAATTTTTGCGTGGTATCTACGTTTTTTTATTTATCAACATGTTTTTTAGTTCGTATTCGTGGAAAATTCGTGATAAATTAATCATTCACAAAAATAATTATACAATTAATTGATCCAAGTTACTGACTGTAACAACGTAAAATCCTTCATTTTTCAAACTTTACAGAGACCTTCTTTAACCTTCTGTAAAAATCTGAAATCATGTTATAAACTTTTTATTTCTTTATTTTGTTAGGTAAGGCGAATTTCAAGAGATCAATGAACCATAACATCGATTTTTAAAACTGTATAGACAGTCAAATATTGAAATTAAGTTTAACCTTTTTTCCTCGTAAATAAAATAAAATAAACATTAGATAAAATGCTGATATTTCAATATCCAAATTAATGGTTTTCACCTGAACTTTTATTAAAATTTTTATTAAAGATAAACTTTTAAAAATGTTGGAGATAATAGAATTTGGAGAAATTTGAAAACTTACAGATTTTGTATTTCTCAAGTTTTTGAATTTCATACACGAAAATGCTAATAATTTTTGACAAATTATAGGATTTTGAAAATTTTTGAAATTATGAAACTTTTCCGAAGTTTTTAAAAAGTTTTTAATTTATTGAAACTTGAGTTTTGAAAAAGTAGAAAATTTTGTAATTTTTAACATTCCCGAAAAGTATGAAAAATTTTCGCAAATTTAAGAAATGTCAAACGATTTTGAAATTTTGTTAACTCCAAAATGATAGAATTCGCGAAAATCTGAAAAGTTTGAAAATTTTTGGATTTCTAAAACTTTTAATTTAATATTTTTCTCAATTTTATATGTTTGATAAATTTTCAGTTTTCTCCAATTTTTAATAATTAATTAATTCTCAATTAAAATTTTTCATATTTTGAATTGCGATGTAAATTTCTGATTCAGAATAAAAACTTCAAAAATTCTTGAAATGATGGGATTGCCTAATAGCAAAAGCTATTGAAATTTTTGGATTTTATATTTTCATTCTATGTTCACGAATAATTTAAGAATCGCGCAATATTTTCCCCACTAATTTTTTTTTTTATCGTTGCAGTATAAACAATTTTCTCAAAAAAGCGATTCTGGAAAATGAATTTTTGAGGTACCTCGAGAAACATCAAATTGAAAGTTTAGTGGAAGCCATGCACCCAGAAAATGTTACGGCAAACGCGCGACTCGTCCAAGAAGACGCAATAGGTATGGACTACGATTATTTTTTCCTCAATTATTCGATTTTAAAAACATTTCGTGTATAATAAAAAGTGCAATGACATTCGACTTCAATTTTTTCGATAAACTTTTCAAAAAATGCTCACACAAATTTTTTAATGTCTGTTTTAGACTCGTGCAAAGAGCGAGAGGTAACAATTTATAATTGCATGATTAAATAATATTTTCTAGAATAAGAGCACTTTTAATCGTTTGTCTGTTTCAGATGGATTTACACACAATTAAATCCTTTTTTAAATAACTTAGTAATTAACATGCATGAACACTTTTGTTTGAAAATTATATGTTTTTTAGCTAGAGTGATTTAAGAAAATCAGCATTTTTTGTATTCTGAAGTGTTTGCTCTTGCTAATTATTTCGATTATTTTTATTTCTTGATTACTCGTGTATTATACTTCACATGTATTTCAGAAAGAAAATTCTACGTAACCGAAAAAGGGACTTTTGCTCTTTCCAAAGATGCGGAATTCGTTAAAAATTTTGGACCAGGAGTTGCTTTTGGGGAATTGGCATTGTTGCAGAAAGTCAGAAGAACATTTTCAGTTGATGGTAAATATTAAAATACGATTTTTCTTGATTTTTTTAGATAACATCAAATTTTTGAGGAACTTTTAAAATCGTTTACTAAGGATATAAAAACTATAAATGTGAAAATTATATTTTTGTGTTGCCATTAGTGAAATCAATTTTTAACAGAAAAAGAAATTATACTAATAGTGATTTTTTTTTCGAGATTAATATTTCAAGTTATGAGTTACTTTTTATGCACAAAAATGAATACTCTTGTATTGTCGATTGAAAAATTCCAAATTTGGGATTTATCATTTTTTAATCTGAATACAAAAAAACTGAAAAATGAAAAAGCTTGCATCATTGAATTTAAATTCAAAATTCATTAGTGACACTTGGAGTCCTTTTTTCAGTATAAATAAATATTTAAAAAAAAAAAAAACATTTATGAATAATAAATAATTAATTTTATAAAAATAAAATTGTTATTAAAAAAATGTAAGTCAGTGTTATTAATTAATGATTCAAGTTAAAAATTAGTTAAATAACAATTAACCTAATTTTTTATTTAAAATATTTAAGATGTCGATTAAAAAGTTCCAAATTTGGGATTTTTCATTTTTTAACCTGAAGAGGCAAAAAGACTGAAAAATAAAAAAGCTTCCATCATTGAATTAAAATTCGAAATTCATTAGTGACATTTATTGGATTCCTTTTTTTCAGTATTAATAAATATTGAAACAAAAAAAATACATTTTTAAATAATTAATAATTAATTTCTCAATTTCTTTGACTCTGATTAATATAATTTTTTTTTAATGTAAGACAGAGTTAATAATTATTAATTCAAGTTAAAAATGTGTTAAATAACAATTAACAATATTTTTTTATTTAAAATATTTAAAGTGTCGATTGAAAAGTTCCAAATTTGGGATTTTTCATTTTTATATCTGAAGATAAAAAAAAAGTGAAAAATAAAAAAGCTTCCAGCATTGAATTAAAATTCAGAATTCATTGGTGACCCTTGGAGTCCTTTTTTCAGTATTAATAATATTTAAATAAAAAAACTACATTTATAAATAATAAATAATTAAGTTATCAATTTGTTTGACTCTGAAGAAATATCATTTTTATTAAAAAAATGTAGGACAGTGTTATTACTAAATAATTCAAGTTAAAAATTTGTCAAATAACAATGTACATAATTTTTCATTTAAAATATTTATAATGTCGATTAAAAAGTTCCAAATTTAGGATTTTTCATTTTTTAGTCTGAAGGCAAAAAAACTGAAAAATAAAAAAGTTTCTATCATTGAATTAAAATTGAGAATTCATTAGTGATACTTGGAATTCTTTTTTCAGTATTGATAAGTATTTAAATAAAAAAACATTTATTAATATTAAACAGTTAATTTATCGATTTGTTTGACTCTGAACAAATAAAATTTTTATTAAAAAAATTCAGGACAAAGTTAATAATTAATAGTTCAAGTTAAATTTGTTAAATAACAATTGATCTAATTTTTTATTGAAAATATTCAAAATGTCTATTGAAAAGTTCAAAAATTGTAATTTTTCATTTTCTGATCTGAAGATTGAATTAATTCAAAATTCATTAGTGACACTTGGAGTCCTTTTTTTCAGCATTATTAAATGTTTAAATAAAAAAAAATGCATTTCTAAATCATTAATAATTGATTTTTCAACTTGTTCGACTCTGAATTAATAAAATTTTTCTTACAAATATGTAGGACAGTGTTAATAATTAATAACTAAAGTAAAAGTTTGTTAAATAAAAATTAACATTATTTTTTATTTAAAATATTTAAAATATCGATTAAAAAGTTCCAAATTTGGAATTTTTTATTTTCAAATCTGAAGACAAAAAAACTACGGAAAATAAAAAAGCTTTCATCATTGAGTTAAAATTCAAAATACTTGAAGTCCTTTTTTTCAATACTAATTAATATTTAAACAAAAAACTACCTTAATAATTAATAAATAATTATTTATCAATTTGTTTGACTCTGAATAAATAAATTTTGTGTTCAAAAAATGTAAGACAGTGTTATTAATTAATAATTCAAGTTAAAAATTCGTTTAATAACAATTAACATAATGTTTTATTTAAAATACTTAAAATGTCGATTGAAAAGTACCCGATTTGGGGTTTTTCATTTTTAAATCTAAAGACAAAAAACTGAAAAATAAAAAAGCTTCTGTCATTGAATTAAAATTCAGAATTCATTAGTGATACAAAGTCCTTTTTTCAGTATCAATGAATATTTAAATGAAAGAACTACATTTATAAATAATCAATAATTAATTTATCAATTTGTTTGACTCTGAATAAATAACATTTTAATAAAAAAAAATGTAGGACAGTGTTATAAATTAATAATTCTAGTTATAATAAAAATTTGTTCAATAACAATAAACATAATTTTTTTTTGTTATTCCAGCTTTAGAAGATGGGAAAGTATGGGTCTTGGAAAGACCCGGTTTCTACTTAGCAATGGTCAAAGCTGCACAAAAACATCAAGAATACCAAATAAATCTACTCAAAGAAACTCCAGTATTTCAAAATTTTCCAGACGCGACAATTGAAAAAATTTCCCACTTAATAAGAATTGTAAGTTGTAAAAAATATTCACCAAAAAATTCCAAGCAACAGACATCAAGATAATTAAACCATTTCCTATAAAATAGCTATACATTTCTCTGATACTTATATATTACTTGAAAACGTTCACTAAATTCATAAACTCCTAATTTTCAAAGATTTTTTGAAATCCCTGCAAATTTTTTAAACCATCAAACATCAAATGAAGTTATAGTAATAATTTTATTTTAATTTCACTGGATTTATTTATTGTAATTGAGTAAAAATTCTTTTCATCGTTTTCCCAGTCAATTATTTTTAATATAAATATAATAATTATTTGGTATATCATCAGAGAATTCAATAAAATTAATTAACTGGGAAAACGATTAAAAGAATTTTCACTCAAGCATCAAATGAAATTTTATTTCAATTTGCGATTCTCAGGAATTTTTCTCTGCAAACATGACAATCGTTTCGCCAGATGAAGCTATTGAAAAATTTTACCTGATAAATACGGGCAATGTGCGATTGACAACCAAATTTCTCGATTGTGACAGCGAAGAAATTTGCATCCTCGGGGAAGGAAGTTATTTCGGAGAAAAAATATTTTTTGGCGATGACAGTCCAGACGATTTAGTGACAATAGAAGCACTAGAATCTGGAGTCGAATTTTCAACTATTGACAAAAGGTAAAATACAAAAATAATGAAATCCAGCCAGGAGCTTAGGTGTTTAAACCCCTCTCAAAATTTAGAAAATTTAATTACTTTCTACTAATTACTTTAGGTAAAAAAAAAGAAACTTTATAATTATAATAAATATACAAATCATGAAAAATAATAGCAATAAATAATAAAATAAGTAGAGATGATCAAAAATGTACTTTTTGAAATTTAGAGGACATAAAAAATGTTTTCATGTAAATTCTGAAAATTGAAGAATATTCAGAATTCCTAATTTTACAAACACAAAAATGCGAATAATCCTAGATTCAAAAAATTTATTGTAATTTAATTTAAATTACAAAAAAACTGTTTCAGCTCAATGAAATATAGAGAAAAACAAGAATCTATGAAAATGTTAGAAAACTAAAAAATTTTCAACACTGAAACTACATAAAAATCCAGAAAAGTACCAAAAAATCTTTTAAATTAGACAAACTTTGGAGAAATACTAAAAGTACTGGAATTCTAAAAAAACGAACTTTTTTCTGAAAATCTGAATAAATACCCACGATTCACAAGACTTCTGAAATACCAAGTTCTTAAAAGCATATATGACAATCTATAATAATACTAGAAAATGCAACAAAATCTTAAAAATAACTTTGAAAGCTACGAAAATACAAGTAATTTTTAAACACGAAAAATCTACTGATGCAATATTTATAATCAACTTTATAAATCTATGAATAAATTTACAAAAATTCTAAAGAATCCTTGAAAATTGTATAAATACTAATAAAATGCGAGAAATACTAAAAATCCAATAATGCCCAAAAACTATATTATCAAATCAGAAATTAGAAAAAAGAAAAAAAATGAAATCAGTTAAAATCTGTTTAGAAGATATTTTTTACTAAAAAATCACTTTAAATACTCGAAATCGTTGAAATTTTTAATAATGGGTCATTTCAAATGAAATCGTCCAGACAGTTCATGTATTTTTTTTTACATTAAATTTTTTAATTAGTTTTTGTATCAAAATCGAAAAGACACGTATTTTTTCTTTTTGCTTGATTTCGAGTTTCTTCGTCGTTGGAAATTTTTGAAAATTTGTCTGAAAAACTTGATTGTGTGCTATTAGCGCATGTGAATTTTTTTTAAATGCGATAACTTTGAGAAAAAATGACCGATCTTCAATTTTTCTGTTTATAGGTAATAAGTCCCTCCAAAAGAAAAAAATCTGGAACATTATATTTTCAGAAAAAATTCTATTCATATCGTGATTTTAAAAAAAATCTATATTACTATATATACCTACTATTTTGTTTATATATATTACAACGACTTCAAATATCTATAAAATTCCGAAATTATAAAAATTGAAAAATCGTACTTTCATAACCTGATCATCAAAGAATAAAAATTACAAAACTCAAAAAGAAATATACTTTTTCGAAAAACCCCTCCTGAAAATTTTTTTTGCCTACACCCCTGATTCCATTTCTGAGAGGCAGGGATAAAGGGAGAATAAAAAAAATTTTCTGAAATTTTAAACTATCTCATTTTGAGATAAAATAACTCGAAATTCAAGAATGACAAAATTTTTTATCCAAAATTTTGAAACAACCGAACTTTTCATCACATTTTAATAATCAATTTGAAAAATTTCAATTTCCATACAAATTTTCTAAATATGAAAGATTCCTAATATTGTACCTATTATTTTCAATCAAATTTGTAATTGTGAAATTCGAGACCTCCAACATAACTTTTGCATAATTTATTTATGTATCTACCTTTTTTTTTGCAACAGGACTTACGAAAATTATATAGGTGACTGGAAGTCTCCCCAAAAAAACGATGTCATCAAAATTCCAGACGAGAAAAATATCTTACTTGAATGGAAAAGCAAATATCAAGACTTGCCAATGGCAAGTTTGCAAGCTCAATTAACTCTCGGGAATGGCTCTTTTGGAAAAGTGGAACTTGTCACGTCTAGTCTTGTGCCAGGAAAAAAATTTGCTCTTAAGAAAATCCAAAAACGTGACGTAACTTTACAAGAACACTCACAATTTGTTCTCAACGAAAAATCGATAATGCAAATGTGCGATTCTCCATTTATTTGCCGGTAAGTAAATGATTGAAAAATATTTTTTACTTATTTAATTAAATTTTTAATGTGCAAAGAACAAAAGTTCTATGAAACTTATATGAAAATTCAAATAACTTTCATAATGTTATCAAGTATGAGTAATGTACACATATATAACAATAATATAACATATATATAACATAAAGAAAATAATAATAATAATAACAACAAACAATAATAACAAACAAGATAATAATATAAATTACAAGAAACAAGAATAAATAAAATAACAATAATATAACAATAAAATAACAATAACAACAACAACAACAACAACAACAACAATAATAATAATAATAATAATAATAATAATAATAATTTTTTAAGCGTATTATTTATGACTTGATGTACATGAAATAAAGTACATTAAAACAATAATCAAACAATTATAAAATAGCAAATTGCACTTTTTACGAGTTATTTTGAACTTTGATAGAAATTTTATATTTTTCTATGAAATTTCTATGACGGTGACTTTACTAGGGTCAATTTAAAATTCAATCTATTTGTGTGTTTTTTATTTGACAATTACTCAAGTGATTTTTCCAAAAATTATGATTCCAGATTGTACCAAACTTACAAGGACTCGAAAAATGTATATCTTTTGATGGAAGCCTGTTCCGGAGGAAATTTGTGCAGATACATTTACAGACTAAATCGATTAGACAACACATCAGCAAAATTCGCTTTTGCGTGTATCGTCGAAGGTTTAGATTATCTTCATCAACGAAATATTATTTATCGTGATCTAAAAACTGAGAACGTCATTATTGACGAGAACGGTTATTTAAAACTTGTACGTAATGACGTAGCAATCAAGAGTTACGACTTTTTACAATTCTAATAATCATTTTTTCAAAATTAATAAAATTTAACATGGAAAATGAAAGAAAAAATTATGAAAATTCGGACTGCATGTAAAGTTATTAAATAATTGAAAAAAATAAGTGCATATTCGAAAATAAAATAGTTATTTAAAATTGAAAGTAAATGCAAATTTTTTTATTTATTTACATAATGTTCTAAAAAACGTGGCTTCAAAGTTTCATAGTTCTGGAATTCAATAATATCTCACTTTTTCGGAGTGGGAGTGCATTAAAAGTGTTAATTTTCAATGCATTTTCAGCTGACTTATTGTTTCTAACATTCATTGATACTAATGTCGCGAAATGTCGCATCCGGCAATAGACGGATTTTGGTTCTAGCAAAGTTCTTGCATCTGGAAAAACGCATACATTTGTGGGTACTCCTGAGTATATGGCGCCGGAAATAATCCTGAGCAAACCTCATGACAGGTACAAAAAAAAATATATATTTCTAACCAGGGCCGGATTAAAGGCAGGGCCGACGGGGCCGCGGCCCGAGGCCCCCAAATTTTGGGGGTCCCTACAAAAAATGGAAAAAAATAGATTTTTTAATTTTTTAAGGACTAAAGTCAACTAAATTTTCATAAAAACGATTCGAAGCACTATATTTGTTTGATAAAACTGCTAAAGATTCATTTAATAATTTCCAACAAAATATATAATCTGCATTTTCAGGTTATCAATTTTATAATTTCAGGATATGAAAAATCGAGGAGTTTCAAAATTAACATCATAAGATTAAAAATTCATGATTTGTTGAATGTTCAACCGAACAGTAAAAATTTTGAAATGAGTTCACGAAAATTTGAAAAATGCGATCGTACATAAATTGAGAACTTCAATAAATTGAAGGCTGTGAAAACTTGAGAAATCAAAATTTTTTCGAATTTTAATTTATTAAGATGAGAAGCACAAGAAATCAATAAAAAACAAATTTACCTCTGTTGTTCAAAACATGTGACATTGAAAATGAAGAATATTCTGATGTGAATTCTTCATAGTTAGAAATACGAAGAATTATTAATTTCACAATTTTTTTTTAATAAATACAAAAAGGAAATAAATGTAAGTAGATTAGGAATGGAAAAATTAAACATTGTAGAAAATTATCATTTTAAATATTTAACTAAATATCAAAAATAGAATTTTTCTTAAGTGCACAATTATGATCATTTCAATACGGTAATTCAAAATAACTTATTATATGGGTATTTTTACAAATTTATGAATTTGAAAAGATTTTGGATTCTGAATAGTTAAACTCTTATTTCATAATCATAATATTCAGAATTGTTTCAAAATTTACAAATTTCTTGCATAAGTTGATATATACTAAGAAAAAAGAAGATAATATATCTACTTGATTTCTAATCGTAGTATCTATTGTCTTATTATCAGTGTAAATTGCATTGACTTGAAAAAAAAAACTGGTATTTTAGATTCACTCACGTGTATGGCGAATATTAAACGTGTTAAGATTTCCATGGGGAATGAGACGAAATCATGTTCAGTTTAGTTGTTATTGCTGGATTAGAAGAATTTTTCCAATTTTGAGAATGAATCATCTATATTTTAACATACATACATATTTTTTTTCTCATAAGTTCGACATTCTCAAATATTGAACTATAATTGTAAGCCAAATTTATTGCTCGGAGTTGAAAAACTCTTTTGAAAATTTTCAATTACTTCATCTATTTTTCAAGATAATTTTGAATTTTTATAAGTGGTACTTTCGAAAAAAAAAATTTCGATTCATAATCATTATTCTTGGGTTAACATGCGTGTACTAAGCTATGTTATTTCTAAATCGAGTTATTTCTAAAATGCCGTAAAAGTCTTTTAAATATTAAAATTTGATAGTACATTTCTTACTACTTTATACAAATGTAATTTGAAACAATCTACTTATGTTTAATTCTACTGACTTCTAGGCTGTATTCGACGAATAAGTTATAATTGTGATAATAAATCAAAAAAATGAATCAGAGATTTATTCTTATTATATAATGCCATTAATTTGTGTTCGCAAAAGGGCCCCCACACATTGATCGGCCCTGGGCCCCCTACATTCTTAATCCGGCCCTGTTTCTTACGAAAAACGAAATTGATTATTCATTGTCTCGATTTATTTTAGAGCCGCTGATTTCTGGTCTCTTGGAATTGTTCTGTACGAAATGCTTACAGGCAATCTCCCATTCCAAGACATTGACACTGTAAAATTATACACGAGAATAGTCAAAGGCATTTTACACGAACGCCCAAGTTTTGAAGGCGTCAATTCTTCTGCCGAAGAACTTGTTAAACAACTACTGAAATCTAGTCCAGAAGAACGATTGGGTTATTTACGTGGCGGAATTGCGGAAATTAAGTTCCATGAGTAAGTTTTGTTTTTCATTTTGACTATTCTTTGATCTGTAATTTTTTGAAATTCAATTTCATGTTATTTTTTCAGGTGGTTCACAAACTTCGATTGGGAAGCTTTGAGACAATCACAACTGTCTTCGCCACTTATTTCACACGTACGTAAAAACTTGTCATTTTTTTAAACAATAGTGACGTTAAGTGCATTTTCACAATTGGAATTGTTTTCAGATGCATGATTACTTCTCCTCGAAATACGTGGATTCGGATTCTTCGACTGAAGACGATGAGCACGAAGTACATTTTGTTGAGTGGGATAAAGATTTTTGACATTTGTTTTTTTAATTTTTTACAACGAACAAATTTGTCGTCACGAGCATCGAATGAATTGACAGTTTTTTATGTTAATAAAATCGTTGAGTTTGAGATTGCGTTTTTTGTCCAATGACCGAAATAAAATAGTCCAGGGCATTTGTCAGTGATCCCATATGAAACTCGCAAAAATTAGGCGTAGAATGTCTTTTGCACAGATCAATAGTACCACTTATAACTAGTGTTTTTGCAAAAGTTCCGGGTTCCAACCCTTGCGGAAAAGCCACCAACTTAAATTTAAGGACGTTTTCTTTAAATCCGTATAAGTTGTTAACAATCAACCCTAGCGAAAAAATGATTACTAATGATTTTGTAGAAAACATATTTTCCTACAACTTTTGTAAGAACATTTTTTACGGCATTTTATTATTCAACAAAATAGAGTTAAAAAAGTGTAGAAAAAGAGGTTTTTTGAGGAGTTTTTGAGGTATATTTCATTACCTGTTCAAAAAAACATAAAAATCGTCGAATAACAGTTGTTGAAATCTAATTCGCTACATTTTTTGTAAAAACAC
>JAPYZL010158776.1:0-14682 GCA_030522825.1 Platygaster orseoliae
AAAAAACCGCACCTTGATTGCATTATTAGTTCCCCTGCAATCCGTTGTCAAAAAACAGTATCAAAAACGAGGCCACAAGGTAGAAGACCCCCTTAAGAGTTGACCAATATTCTGAACTTTTCGCAGTCAACATATGCCATTATGAAGAAATCAAAATCATCTTCTCACCAAGCATGCCCTTGATGCGACTGCACATGTACAGCGGACGTGTTTGGGACCAAAGTAGATCGCGCAATTTTCGAGGCACGCTACAACTGCTAATCAATTACTATGCAAACTCATTAGGTTAGTAATTTTTCGTATATTTCAGTCAACTTTTCGAAAAAAATGAATTTAACCAATATTAATTCTCTACATATCAGCTTCTCTTACACTGGTGATGCGATAATAATGCAATAACATCGTCATAACATCGTGGTTTGGTGGCAACGTTATTACGCTGTTATTACAATCCCAGATAGCAAATTTTCGTTCGTTTGCCTCAGTTTGCCTACCAGTTGCCGTTAGTATGTACACCTAGTTTGCAGTTAGTTTGGCATCAAACGGTTACCACAATTGAGTGGCTGAGAACAAAAGTCGGACGAGTAGAGACAGAAAACATGGAGCTTCTCATCTATCTGTCTCTCACTTATCCGACTTTTGCTCTCAGCCACTCAATTTGTCTTCGAATTGAGACCAACCGTTTTTGACAAGGCTTTGTAGGCAACCAATTTTACTTATCCAGAATTTTTTTCGTGAAATGTGTAGTAATGGACCCCCTGAAATTACCTGCAAAATATTTTTGCGATCCTGACCCATTTTCGAGTAATAAACAATTATGTTTAAAATTTGTAAAACAGTCAATTTTCATCGTATTTCGAAAACTAAGAATTCTGTTCGCATCTTCTAAAGCCAATCAATTGATCCTCACTATTATTTTTTTTCAAAATATAATATTTAGTAGTTTAAAAATTTACAAGGCACGTCATTATAGTGATCGCTTGAGTTTAATTAGAAATTAGTGAGCAGACCCATGAGTAGCTCGGCATATTATATGTAGAAATTCAAAAAAAAAAAAACTTACAAAAACCCAGTAAACCAAGCCTGGGGACCAGATCAGCCCCAGTTCCTGGATATCAGAATCGTGGTCCAAAATTGGTCCAGAGAGGGCGCTGCCAAGTGCAGTCAAAATCCTTACCCCAGACTGGACCAATTCACGGTCCAGATTTAGCCCAGGATTTTAGGCCAGATCTTCACTTGAATGCGGAAGTAGAAATACCCCAGTTTTGATCCAGGTTTTGGGCTCTGGACTAATTTAATTTTCTGGATGATACAATTTTTTCGATTTTTGACTCAATTTTTCCAAAAATCAATATTCCTTGCTAAGGAAACCAAAATAAAATCTCAGTGACTGTTCAACTTTCTACAAATTTTTTTTAATAATGTGTTAACAAAATCTCCGTGGACTTGTAGGATTTTAAAATACAATAATTGCGTGATTGGATGACTCAACGGTAAAGAGTCCACCTCTCACCCCGGCAACCTAGGTTCAATCCCGGTCGATGTTCCTTTTTTTTATGAAATTTCAATTAATACTATTGGTAGCTCAATATTTTATGATTGAAATAATAAATAAGTTATAAGCATCATTTTTTGCAATATTTTAAAAGTATCCCAATTTTCTGGACCACGCCTGGACCAAATCTGGAGGTACCGACTGGACCAGACCCTGGGCCCAGCCTGGATACTATATGCGGAAGTAGAAATACCCCAGATTTGACCAATGTTACCCAATAACCTGGGTCGCATCTGGGGCCAGTCTGGTACAATTTTGTTTTCTGGGAATCGATTTCCGATTTGAGCTATGGAATTCTTATGAAAAAAATTGCCTGTAACTTTTTGTCAGATATACAGTGAAAACATATGTGCCGACAATAGTTTCGTTTACTTTGCTGGCAACATTCTGATAACAGTTGTAAGCGCAAATAATTGCTCTTACTTCTTAGCCAACCTTTTACGAAATCATTTTCAGCACTACATTGCATCTTTTTGGCGCAGAAAATTTTGCTGCCTGGATCACAAGCAACTATTGAGAAATCTTTGTTTTTGCATTTTTGAAAACAAGTTGCCCCTAAGTTGCACTCAAATTTTCTGAAAATTTTTGTCAGCAAATCGGTAGAAACATGCAACTACAATGGTTTTTTTGTACATTGCTGACAATGTTACAACAACTTTGATGTTATAATATGTTATAACAATTGATTGTTATATATTTCCACTGCAAAAAATGAACACTGAAGCGCAATGTTGAATCATACTACTTTCGTTGCTCGTTTTTTTTTCGTTTCAGTCGAAGCAATGCTGCAACTACGAAACAGCAAAGAATCCCTCGACGATTTGTTGTTAACAATGCTGACACAGTGCAAAAATTTATGCAAGTTTCAATATGACGGAGTTATAAGAGATTTCGAAACTTTTGGGAAAATTTGCGAATTACTCAACGATCGGAAAATTCGTAAGTTACATATAAATGTACACAGGGTGGCTACGGATAGAGATCCTCAAAATAAAGAGATTGGCCACTGTGTCTACAAGCTCTGATTGGTTCAGACCAGTTCAGACTGGAAAATGGCCGCCCCAATGTTTTTGACCCTAACGCGACAGCAACTTGTGTTGATTGTTAGTAGTTCACGCATGCACGCACACTCTTACAGTCCGCCATTTTCCAGTTTGTGGCCAGTCTCTCTATTTTAAGGGTCTCTAGCTACGGATATTTTTCAAACAGCAGCTTAAGAGGATGTAAAATCATCTTCAAGTCATGAGAAAACTTATACCTGATATAACCACAGTATATATTCTTAGTTAATTTTTCAATGAGAAAAATTTTTGGACGGTAATGTCGAAACACTCATTTCCGACATGGAGCCGCCAGGGTTTTCTTAAATTACAAAATTTACCGAAAAACGCCGAAGTCGGGTACAGGTTCTCTCATAACGTAGAGGTGGAATTACGTATCTCCTTAATTAAAAATTTCCTGATTTTTTAGAAATCAACATTTTTCAGTGTCATGTTTGTTATAAATCATAATTAACAAGAAAAATTTTCATGATACTATTGTAATTTTTTAAGTTGATTATATTTCTAAAACTTATTAAATTTCAAGAAATTTTTCATCTAACTACAAGAACATTCGCGCACGTTATTATTCAAGTTTTCTGCATTTTCCGAAAAATCGCTGATAATTTTATACATTTTTTAAAAAACGAGAAAAAGGGAAACGGTAATTTGAAAAATGCTCATTTTCGAGAAATTTTATCACAAAAAACTGATGTATCTAAAGTTTATTTCTTCACTAGTGTGGCAAAATTTTTTAACGAATCTGAGAGTTGCAACGCGAGCCGAAGGCGAGCATTGTAATCAGATGAGTATATCGGATTTACACCGTACTCAAACCGTAAACTTTCGTTTTGTCAAAACAGGCATTTCCAAAACTCACAATAATATATTCTTATTTCATTAATCAATAGAAACTGACTCACATTTTTTCACCACCAAGTTCTGTGGCAACCCTCATAAACAATATAAAAAACCAAAAACTATATCATAAATTTTTAAGGTTTCCAAAACGTTGGCTTCAAACCCAAAAACCTCAACGACCACAACCAAAGAATCTTGAGTAAAATCATATACCAACACAAAAAAAAACTGATGTCGAAAGGAATAACTCTCAAGATGGAAAATTTAACTCCAATCCTTCTGTTTTACTAATTCATTGTCAAAGTTGCACGTGCCATTTTATACTAATAAAATGTTTCGAAGAACTTGCAAATTTCCAAGAAAAGCAGCAAGTATTTCAAATAAACCTTCATTGTACACTCGAGCGGCATTTTTTATTGTATTGTATATATGTACAAAATAAAGTAAAGAATGATCGAGACTTCATCAAACATCAATCACAAAATGTACCAGACTTGAAATGGAATGGACCACCATTTTTATTCACAAGATTAGCAATGTCTCAAACACAAATCCTAAACTTTTTTTATCAACTTTGATGTAACACGATGCAAGTTGAAAAATTAATTCCACAATGGTTGATATTGTAAAAAATACTTCAAAAAACTTCCTGAAGATTAGCGATGGGCTTGGAAAAACTATATCCTATTGGTGTAAATTGTGCGTTTTTCCATGACATTGTGTATGTGTCAGTGTTTGTGTGTGTATGTCGTGTAAAAAAGTTGTCGCGAGTATTTCAAAAACGTTGACTTATTTCTTTTGCTTCTTGATTGCTTGAGTTCTGTTTTTACCCGGGAAAACTTTCGAGTTTTTCTTCTTGGGCTCTTCTTCCTCGTCATCTTCATCGTCAAGATCCTGTGTTGAAATCAATTTCTTTAATTTCCATTATCATTTTATTTTTTTCACATGGAAAATTTGTAGCATAATTTTTCCATTTACACATCAACTTATGCTCATGCGTATGTACAAAACTTTACGCACTTCTAACCTCAAAGTTTTACATTTGGACGGGCTTTGAGACTAGAATTACATAAAATACTGTATGCAACTTAGTGCAAGTGTCTCATTTTGCGAAGTAAAACACTCATGCAACAAATTTTCACTTGCATTCAACTACATGAGATAATTTGTATTATTCAAGCGTTCCATACGAATAAAATCATACAATCATGTACACTTTTACTTCCAAAATTTTTTTCATGTTTAAAAAATTTTTCAATTCAAAAAGACTAAATTTACAGATTCAAAATCATAAATTCTTTAATTATTTCAGATCTTGAAATATTGAGTGTTTCAGCTATTTAGAAAACTCTTTCATAAATTATTGAAATATACATTTTTTATAAGCGTTGGGACATTTGAAATATTGTATGTATATGTATGAAATATTTTTTGTGTAGTTTATCTACTGGAATTTATTAAGAAAATTACCAATTTTTGAAGTTTGTAACAAAAGATTTGTGTATTCATAAATTTATGATCTTTTAGAAATGAAATCTGTAATTTATTCTTTTTATGATTACATATCGCTTATTAAAAATATAGAATTTATATATGTTATACTTAAAATTTGTAATTTTTTATGTCCTGCTGGAGTTAAAATTAGGCGGTTTCCATATTTTTCCCAATTTTCAAATCTGAGATGTTCAATTGTTGTGAAGCGAAACAGAAAATATATTTCGACACTTTACATTACATCATTATCCATGTCCTTTCCATGTCATTAGATAAAAAATTGTAAAAAGTGTTGAACAGACGAACATCAACATGAAGAAAGCAGTTAAAATTATTCTTCAAAAAATATGTAAATTTGAAAACATTATTAACGTATAAAAGCTTATATTATATTCGAATAATATAAAATATACAATTTTTTATAGAGGTAAAATATAAATAGTTAATCAAAATATATCCACATCAAAAGTTTCAAATATAATTAACAATTTCATTCGTCAGAACTCATTCAAAATGAATTGTGGTAGTTAATTTGCTCAAATATATATTTTTTGTATTCGAATCAGACATGTTCGAATGAAAATTAGTTTGGTCCAAAAATTGATGCAAAAATCTGTATTTAATCAATTTTTTACTTAGACACCTCATTGTCAATTCATCAATTTGCCAGGTGGAGGAAAAACAAAATGAAATGAACTCAAAAATCTTCAGTCATTTCAAAACTCAAACTAAACTATCAAAAACTTATGTAAAAATCAAAACATTTTGAGTTTTGAATGATAGCAATATTCCAATTTATTAAATTCATAACAGAAGAATTACAAAATCAAGTCATTCTCAAATTCTTAAATGTTTTCCATTTTTATTCAAGTAATAAGTACGTAGTTTTTAATTTCTCAATTTGATTCCATCAAAAAATGACATTAAAAAAAAAGAACTTTCTGTAAAAGCAGAACATCGAGATTGCTGTAAACCTGGCTTTGGTCAAAGGCCAAAAAAATTACCAACTTCAATGTTGAGATAAGGAATATAATTCACATTACCTCAAAAATTGATGTCGCCAAGATGAAGAAGAGGAAGGAAAAGTGAGAGCACACAAGTAGCATTACTTTTGTAAAGTTTTATTGTACAAAAAGTGGCGATGACAAAAATTGAAGTATATAGATGAAATATTTAGGAGACAAGAGAGTTGAGATGTTACATGACATTGAAAATTGAAAGTTGGCGCACTTATTATACATCGGCCCCGATATTTGGCCAAAGTTCAAATTTCCAGAAAATTGAAAACGTTATCTAGATTAAATAAGAACTTAAAAAAATAAGAATAGGATCATCGTTGCCTTTATTATTCCGACATATTCACTTGTCTATCGCCTCGTCCATCTTGGCGCGTTTGGTACCATTTTTTTTACCCTCTGCGGCAACCTTTCGTTTCTTCAGTTGCGCCTGAAATGTGTATGTCCATTGTCAAACTCGATTTTTTGCTCGTTGAAAGTGTTTTATAATTTTGAATTTTTATGTATTGCTATCCTTTGGACTTTGTAATAAGCATCACATTTGTAAAAACAACATATACATGACATACTTAATTCAGATTTCAATAATCACAAATTTGATTTTAGAAAAATTGAATCCCGTTAAATCTTTTTTTTTTGCAATTCATCCTAAATAATTTCGTGAAACTAAAACACATTTGCTGCAATGTCTTATCTTGTTTTAGTTGAATGATTTACCTGTAGACTACATATATAATTTCAACCAAAATTCGATAGAGCAATTCTAAAATTTTGGGTGTCTATAATTAAATTCTCATTTTTGATGCATTCTATACATACATAAAAAAAATTAGTGATGCTCTTTACAAATTTAATTTAACCTGTACATTGTTAAGTAAACACATAGAAATCATTTTTAAAATCAATTTTGAAGATGTTTCTTGGTAAAAGTTTGTGTGAGAAATTAAAAACTATAAAAGAAGAAAATACTCTAGAAATATAACATGCACAGTATCTTAAATGTATAGATGTACATTCTTATTGATTTTTAAGCAAGTTTTCGTGCAATTCACTACTGTGAAAATGGGATATCAAAAATTGGGAATTTTTTGGAATTTTCACTGAATAATAAGAAACTGCAGTTATTTTCATTTACTAAAAATGTATGTAAGCATGAAGAATGTGGAAATTGCAATAATTATCAATAATATTGTGAACATTCAACATTTTTAAATACATTATTAACAACTTTTCTACAAGTCAAAGATATAGATATTAACATTTCATAATATTTATGGATTCAGAAACTTATGATTTTAATTTTTCAAAGACTTTCCAAAAGTTCAAATTTTTTTTCAGATACACATTTCAAATTTTAAATACTTTTGTATAGTATGGTCTACGAATTTTTCAATTCTCCTAATTGAAAATTTCAAACAGATACAAATAAGTTGTATAAAAAAATTAGTACATAACTGTAATTAAAATGGTAAGTAGTGTAAAAAATAGATTGAATTAAGTTACAAATATATTCAAATATGGGAAAATTTTCAAACATCCACCAAACAATAAAAAAACTTGAGAAGTATGTATTAACAAAAAATTACATAATACATAGGCATAAAAAATGTAGAAACCAAACCTGAATTGATGCAACAACTGTTCAAAATAATTTTGATGAAATTTAACATTGGTAACTTCTCTACAAGTTCAGACATGATAACGGAAAATTATGATAAATCAAAAATTTCAAATTTCATCTTTTCAAAGCTTTTAGATACTCTTGAAAAAAAAATCTCAATGTTTTTCAATTATCTAAATTTAAATTATAGAACTCAGAAAATGAATTTCAAAGAACAAATTATTTTGAATATTAAAATTCAAATATTGAAAAATATATAAAAGTTATCTTCTAAATTTTCTAGTAATTCCATGACAAGTTTCAAGTTGAAAGGTATTTAATTATGTCCAAAAAAAAAGGAATGCAGAATGAAAGGAATCTTTGTATATTTGGACAATGCTGCAATCTCAACACATGCACACACTCATTCACATGCATAAACAGGCGCAGAAAAAGGATGCCCTTTTGCCAATGCTAGTGTCTTATTATAAAACCTTTCTTAAATTCAATTTTTCTTGTCTTTAAATTTTCCTTGGATATTCAGCAATTATGACCTGAATTTGAAGGTTACAACATAAAATAAATATGCCAAATACTTTTTTTTTTTAATTCAAATATTCTTATTAAATATATTTGAATTTTCAAACAAATCAAATTCAATATACTACCATTTCATTTCAATAGATATTGTAATACAAATTGAATGTTATTTTACAAAACCATGATGTAAATTTGCTAAAATTGACGCACAAGAATGATTTTGTACAAATGGCAAATGAAGCTGATCTTCAAAAAACAATAGATGTTCTTTAGATCCCAGTGATTCTAGCACATTCATCATCTAGTTCATTTTTCAGTCTTAGTACCTTTTCCTCTTCGTCATCGTCAATGGCCTCGTCTTCCATTTCCTCTTCCATTTCTTCGAATTCGTCAATGTGTGTTCCTACAGTGATTGAATATGACATGTAACTATGGATTATCTCAAAAAAAAAAAAAAAAAAAAAAAAATTCAACATTGTACACATTTTTAAGAAAAATTGAACGAAGAAATTACCAATTAAGTTGTGGCCGACTATATGAACGGGTCCTTTGCCTTTAATTAAGGAGAATGTGACTGGAGGGTCGGAAAAGCTCAAGTCCAGAGTAACCTGAGCAGTTTTTCCCATCTCTAAGAGAGCTATCGGGGTCGACACCGGGCCTTTGAGTCCCATAGCTTCAACTTGTACGACGTTTAATTCACCGGGCGCTGCCTCTGGTCCAAGGATAGCCTACAAACCCACAAATAATCTCTTACATTCAATTGATATTTTTCGTTTTGTATTTCGACATTTTTCAATAGTATAAAGTACATGTTTTGAAATAAATGTTGACAATCCTCAACATCAATAGGTTATAGTGAATCATCCATATTGATAAATTTAAATTGTTTTGTGTCAACTTTAGCACATCTTGGGTTTAAACAATTGCTCCACAGGAAAATAATACAATTAGCCTTATTTGTCACAGAATTTTGTCATTTGCAATGCTTTTTGAGATTAAGCTTGCTTCTTTTGGTCATCAGGAAAAAATTATGAACTTTTGTAAAGGGGACAAAACACCATTTTCAAAAAAGTAGAATTAATATACAGGTCATATCAAAATCATTTTGCCAAAAATTCAATATTTATGTGCCTAAAGTTCTAAACGTTTATGAAATAAACGAAAACGAAAAAAAGATTTTTCATTTCCACCCATGATTAAAATCAGTAATAATGAAAAACGTTGGATAATATATGTTAAATATCAATAATCATGAATGAATTTAATTACTATGGATGTTAGAATTATTTTTTCATTTATTTTCAAACGTTTAGAACTTGAAATATCAATATTCTTTTTTGAATTTCGAGTTGGTAGGTCCTTTGCCACTTTTTACAAAACTCAAAATAAAAAATTATTCGAAATTGAAACTTGAACAATAAATGCGCTTTCTCGACAAGTGGAGATAAAAACCACAAATTTTCTTCATATTTTTGTTAGCCGTTAAGTCTTTTGCCACTTTTCAAAAAACTGAAAACGAAAAAAAGATATTCGAGTTTGAAATCTGAGAAATCTGATTGGTTGAAACTTTTATCTCGAATATCTTATTTGATTCTAAGTTTAGCGAAAAGTGGAAGAAAACTTTTCGACTCAGAAAAGTATAAAGAAAATTAGGGTCAATTTCATTACTAGATTTTTATCCCCACTTGTCAAGGGAGTGCATTTATTGTTTAAATTTAAAACTTAAATACCTTTTTCGATTTTTAGTGTTGTAAAAAGTGGCAAAGGACTTTTTTCGACTTGAGATTGAAAAAGAAATAAAATATATTGAATTTCTTTTCGAACAGGGATTTCGGTACTCTCTGTACATTGAATATTTGTCAGTAAGTGTCAAAATAGTTATCAAAATATTGGAAAATTATACAAGGGGGAATATTTTCTCAGCAGTTGTATGAAACAGATTGACAGTAAGAACAATATGAAAGAAATTTAAAATAGTATATAGAAGAATTTTGCATGAAAATAAATTTCTTATGAATAGATTTCATATAATAACTAAATTTCTTAAAAATTGTGTATTTAATTAGATTGTTGAATTTCTTATAAAAATTACAGTTTATAAGAAAGGTTACAGGAATCAGATATTTACTGATAAAAAATTTTAGATTTTTGAAAATGTTACTGGTTGTTACAGGAAAAGTTTTTTTCAAATGAAAATTAAATAAAGTCGGTTTGTTAAGAAATAAAATTCTTATAAGAAATTTCCGATTCTTATAAGAATCTTACCATTTATTATAAAAATAAATATAACGAGGGTTCAGTGAAAATTTTTTTTCTGTTTAATGCACAAACTTTTCATAAAAGTTATGCAGTTGACATTTTCTGGATAATATTACACAGTAAAATCGAATTCTTCAATTTTGTGGTTTTTGCAAAGTTACCCATTGTAATAAGAAAGTTGTTTTAGCAAAATTTCTTTGTGAAGTCAATTAAAAGTTAATTATCTGGAAAAAGTTAGCAGGATAAAGAAATAAAAATACACGAACGTACAGCCAATTAGAAGTACCCAGAAAAATTCTCTTTATAATGATTATTGGACAATAGGTGCATAAGAGAAAAAACTCTTAATGCACTTAAGTAAAAATAGCTATTTTCCTACTTGTTAGCAGGAAGTCGATTTTGGCGAAGACGAGGTTTTTAAGGCGAGGCAAAGCCAAGCCTTAAAATTGTCTGAGTCTAAATCGACAATTGCTCACACGTGCGAACATGATTTTTCATGTTGAAGGCTCTAAAAAATTGTGATTGTGCATTATGTACAGTCGGTAAAAATCACGATTTTAGTGCCTGAAATATGAAAAATGTATTGATAATGTACAAAAGTTTTATGTTATCCAAAATTCCATTGAATACTGAAGTTGGTATCTTGCAAATAGAAAAAATTAAAAAATATTGGCAAAAGAAAGAAATGTACAGATCAAGTTAGAAAAACACATATTTAAGTGGTTTAAAATTTGTTCACATTCTAATCATTATAAAACAATAAATTAACTTTATAAATCTGAAACAGTCAAAATTTCACTGTTCGACACAGAAAACTTGAATGACTGTTTGAATAATTAATTTCAATTGACGAACAGTTGTTTCCATTGTTAAAATGACTATTCAGCAGTTGTTTCCACTTACTCATCCAGCGAAATTGATCGATTCAACTAGTTTAATCTATTGCTTGACAAGTGCGTGACGTTTGTCGTTTTGAAATGGTCATATGACTAGCAAGCAGTAAAAATCAACTGTTTCAGATTTAGAAAAAATTACTTGAATTTTTTTAATGATATTTATAAGATATAGAGAACTCAATATAAATTTTTAAACTTATATTTTTTTAAATATTTCTTTAATGGGAAGTCAAAAGAGATGAAAAATTTTTTTAAGAAAGAAACAAAATTCTTGGTTTCTGAAACGGTTTTACAAAATAAATAAATAAGTTTAAAAAATCTTGCACCCTTTGATTTTTGAACAATAGGAAAAAAATTGAATAATCAAATAATATTATTACAGGAAATTTCCCTGATTAGAGATATCTAACAAGATCATATCCATATAAATGAAATATCACTTATATTTAGAAAACGACAGGAAAATGCGAATAATTATTCTCAAGTTTGATAAATAAATGTAAATATTACTTAATAAATTATAAATTACCAACTACAAATAGTTTTGTAACAATTCATAGAAATATAGTCTCTAAAAAATTACCAACAACAAAAAATTAAAAAATGACCAAAAAAATACCAAGTTGAAAGTTTTTTAACTTTTCTAATCATTATAAAATAATAAATGTAACGAAAACAAAAATTATTTTGGAAGCTATCGACATAAAAAATACTGGAGATTACATGAAATTTATTTTTCCAGAAAATTGTTTTCGTGAGATTTATTTCTTTCGTGAATACTTCATAAGCAAATTTCTTTCAAATTTTTTTTTATTTTTGAATGTAGAGATCACAATCATATTTAAAAAAACGTGATCTTATACTAATAAAATTCACAATAATAGAAAAAAAGTCAAGTTTTTTTAGTCATTTTTAGAAATGCATAAAAAATTTTTGAACTCTTCAATTGAAGAATAATGAGTAAAGTATGCAAAAAAATTTCTGTAATATTTATTGTACTATAAAAGTTTGTGTTATAAATATTTCTATATAATAATAATTATGTAAAAGTTGAAAATTTATTTGAATAAAACTTCTGACGATTCGATCGAAACCTTTTGAATGAAATGAAAATTCGATACAAAGAAAATATTGACTAAAGTTTCAAAATTCATTGGATAATCATATAAAATGCATGTGTGCAATAATTTAAACATATTTCTACCTCATCATCATTATGTAACGAAAAGCTTTTGAAAAAAATTTTATAAGTTTACATAGAGGAATTTTACATAGAAAAAAAGTTTTGCAATTAATTTTTACAAAAAATAGTACTACAATAAATAAAAAATTTAGTATCAATAATAGTTCGATACATAGAAAAAATTGTTGAAAAGAGTAACGGAATTTCAAACACTTATAAAGCAATTTTATGTATGCAGAAAAAATATTTTAATTCGAAAAACGGTTGTAATACATAACTATCGAGAAAAATGGTATTATAATAAAATTCTACACGAAGAAAAAGTTGAAGATTGTTTAAGATTTTTAAAGGAATTTTCTAACTACATATTAATTTTTTAAATATGATTACGTTACGATCTTTATACAACAAAAGGCGTTATCAAATTTTATAGTATTCACGAATATACAAATTGAACATAAAGACAACACTACTTCGTTTAAAAAATACTTATGACTTGTAACTTTGAAAAAAAATTGATAAAAAAGGATATTTTAAGCATTCAATCAATAATTTTTTAAAAATGTATGAAATTTTTTAAAATTATTTCAATTTTATGATCATACACTAAAAGGTGTATGAAAAAAAAAATTAATGACCGTAATGTATAAAATGTGATCATATAATAAAATTCGATAAATTTAGCATTCACCAGGTAAAAATATAAATAATTTTTTTTTATATTAAATTACTATCAAATAACATAAAAATAATGGCAATCAATCATTGTACAATAGAGATCAGAAAAATTCCTACCATAGTTATAACCCAACTAATCAAAACATCAATGACACATCAAATGTGTTCAAAATATGAACATGGCATTGAAAAATCAATCAAAAATACTACAATACAATTCAATCTCATTTCCTTTAACCCAAATACAAGGAACATTGACGGCCATTTTCAAAAATGTGACGCTAACTACAGATCCTGAAAATTACAAAGGAAAACTCATTAACTCACAAGATACTCAAATTCTAACCTCTTTCACGCACGTTTCGAAAAAAAAAAAAAAATGCAAGAAAATTCGCGAAAAACAGGCACCCGATTTCCTGTTTACTTACGAAAAAAAATTGCGAGGGTTGCAAAACTTACCATTTTAATGACAAGCTTTTGATCGACACCGAAGTGTTGGTTTTGGATTTCCTCGTTGTCGTGTTTCAGGCTCTCCGGGTCCCATTTTTCCACCGCTTTCTCGCCTTTGAGGAGGATTCCTGAAAAAATGTAAGGCAAGATGCCGCGGTGAGATGAAATGATATCGAAAAAAAAAAGGCGTCGTCAATAAGAATAGAAGATGAATACGAAAATCCAACAATGGCCGTCCCGCAACCGGCGTCTCGCGTGCGAAACGCGGCAAGCGCCCGTAAAAAAAGCCGGATTTCAGTTGAATAATCGTTCGAAAATCGATCCGTGAAACTATAAAAACACTTACTCGCCAAGAATTCTTCTGCCATTTTCGTTAGTTTCAGGTAAATTCGGTTAAAAAGCGAGATCAAAGGGAACTCCGACGCGTGCAGTAAAGCGGGTATCACGCAAGTAGAAGGATTGGTTTGGATTGGTTGGGATTGGTAATAGTGTGAGAGGTATGTGTGTGTGCGTATTGGTTGTGATTTGTTGTGATCTTTGTAATCGTATACTATTGTGAAATTGTGCAGTGTTCCCAACAATTTTTGTTGCCCGGAAATATGGCGGACGCATGAGTTTAAATAAGGTAATTATACTCGTGGTATTCTCTGTACGATATAAATACAAATATATATTTATAATATTATAAATAATGATATTTTTTTTTAATTTTCGTGATATTTATCCGGGCGTAACAAAAAAAATTTCGATAAATCATTATTTTATTAAGAAATTGTGATGTCGACACTACGAAATTATCGAGATTAGTTTTTTTCACACACAATAGTTTCACAAACATGGGAAATTCTAAAAATTCTGGGGAATTTATGATGAAACCCTCCCTACCAACCATGATGACATGAAAACCGACTCATATGCCGACGTCGTTTTGAAGAATTTCCGCGTCGTCATTTTCAGTCATTTTGATCGTCACCGACATCGGCATACGACATACACAGTAAAAAAAATATTACTGAATTACTAGGGCGTAGTAGAGGTGTTACTACTTACAGTGTAGTCAATGTACTAGAAGGTAGTATGCATTTACCAGTCGGTAGTAAATATACATCA
>JAPYZL010158799.1:0-11377 GCA_030522825.1 Platygaster orseoliae
CTAAGAAAAGACGTGTTCAAACTTGTAGTGATGACGTCAACGCTTGTAAGGCTGAGTATGCCCTTAAATACGAGTGCTCGAGCGTTGGAGCGTCAGTCTATGGTTTTTCTACAATTCTATGGTTTTTCTGATATATTTATAAGTAACTCCATTTATTTTTACTCGAAGAATTTTTTTTTTATTAATTTCTGTATAGATACCCAGAATTACATGTTCTAGGATTCAAAGTTTTGTAAATTTTTGAAAAAATAATTTCTAAGTAGTTTTATCAGTATCAAAAAATAAAGAGTATTTCTCAGTATTTATTGCATTTATTTATTTATTTATTTATTTATTTTTTTTTGGTATATAACTTTGGAATTTTTCTATAGCACTTTTGTAAATTCCATAATTTTTCTCCATAAATCACTGAGTTCGAACAATTTAATAAATTTTCATTTTCCATATGCATTATTCTGACCAAAAGTTTAAAATCAGAAATTCAAAAAAAAAGTTTTAATTCAACTAGGATTTTTGTTGTTTTTCAGTTAGTAAAATTAAGAATCCTTAATATCGTTGAACTTGTATATTTCCATCGATTGTGGAAAATACGCACGTCAGGCCAAAGAGCAACTAAAGAGATGCCTTGCATACAAAATAGACTTAATTTCGCCGGCCAGTACGTAAATCACTCTTGAAAACAATCATTATGTCGCGCATGCAATTTACATAGTAACGCGCGTGGCGTGTATTAAACTTCCGTTTCACTGAAACTTGTGAGATTTCGAATGTTATTCATCTCCATGAACTTGAGACGTGAGCGGGTACTTAAAATGCTATTCAATTAATATAAAGTGAAACCAGGCTCACGAGATAATGAGTTTAATCATGAGTATGCGAGTTTGTTAATAGAGAAAATTAAATCTGAACCATTCGCCAACTTTTAGTAATTTTTTAGTAGTATATTCTTTTTTTTTTGAAAAAACAAAAAATCAAAACTCTGACCTCAAGTTATTTTTTTTTCTTTATTTTTTATCACTTTATTCCGTGAAATTCTACTCTGGTTTCGCCTTTGAAGTATGGAAACGTGAGTTATCAGTTTGGTCCAAGGCAAAAGAAACATTACACACTTTTCATATAGAATATTCAGCGGCTCCAAAAAGCTAGAGCAATCAATAATCTAGCTTTTTTACTTACTGAGAGTTGATAGTCAACGATGTTGGAATACACTCTGAATTCAAATTCGCCGGAGATGAAGTTTGAGTGAAGAACGTTCTTGAATACGGGATTTGAGGGAACAAAACGCTTTTAACGATTTGATAGAAATGGGTGAAAGCGCGCACTAATAGTCAACCACCAACATTGGATGCATTTATCACGTATAAGACAGTGAAGAAGCTATTATGAAAAGCGCCCTAGGATGTTGATAAATTTATGAGAAGTTGTTTATTGTAAAAGTGAGTTTGTAATCCATGGATTTTTGCATATGTGTATTACAAAGATGTACTGTTTTAAAATGAAATTTTTTGCTGCAGTAGCTTATTTTTTTGTTGTCAGAGCATAATCGTTGTGTAAAAAATTCTATTGTATAGTAATTTTTTTGTAGTACAAAAAAAATTTGTGAGGCAACAAAAAAAAGTTACTGTTGCAAAAAAAATCGTTCTGTGAAGTTGTGTTAAAACAGCACATATTTTTGCTGATACAGAAAATTCTTTTTTTTTGTGTACTAATGGTTGCTTTCACAGGTTACAGAATTTCAATTTTTACAGAATTTTTTTCAGACTTTCTAAAATTCTATAAATCACACGGATTTTTCGAAACTTCATGAATTTTAGAAAAATTTATTCAATTCATCTTTCGTGACTTGAATACATTTTTTATCGAAAATTCAGAAAAATTATAATTCGGATTACGAGCCAAAATATGGGCACATCATCAAAAAAAAAATTATTGAAATTTTCGGCGATTCCACAAATTGAAACATTTTTTGAATATTATCAGAAATTTTCAAAATTAATGATTGTTTAAATATTTCTCGAAATTCGAAGATTTTCTTGTATTTTTATGAAACTTTATTCAACTCTTTATGATTTTTCGGAACTTTGTCATTACAGTTTGTCTGACTCATTTTGATTATTTATCATTTTTAACATTTATTTTTCAAGTTTTTCAGATTTTTATGAGAAAGTTAAAAAATAATGTCATGCATATTTCGAATAAATATGATAATAAACACAATGATCAAACTTTTTCATAATTTTCTGCAATTCTATTTGTTGCAGCCAATAAAATTTTTAACGATCTTAAAAATTGCCGATGTTTTGTAATTTTTGAGAATCCGTAAAATTTTAAAAATAAAACCATTTGTCTAAAAAACCTTAAATTTCACGAAAATTAGATTGAATTGATTGTAATTTTATAATACATATAAAAAAACGAAAAAACAAATATATTTATCAAAATTTACAACATTTATGAACGTTTTCTGATATTCTATGTACGGATTTTGAGAATTTTTAAGGATTATTGAGAATCTGGAAAATTTTGCAATGTTTTATACATTTTTCACACTTCTCAAAATTTTAATATACATTCACACGGTTTTTTCGAAACTTTAAAAATTTTTGAAAAATTTGTTGAAGTAATCATTCGTAATTTTCATATATTTTTTTAATAAAAATTTTAAAAAATTATCAAGCATACTAAGAGCCAAAATATGATGTACATCATCAAAAAAATTATTGAAAAATTTCGGCGATTTCACAAATTGAAACAGTTTTTAAGTATTATTAAAAATCTTCAGAATTATGGATGCTTTAAATAGTTTTCGAAATTAAAAGAATTTTTTTCATTTTTATAAAACTTTCTTCAACTACTTATGATTATTCGGAATTTCGTTAGTAGAGTTTTTCTGACTCATGATTATTTATCATTTTTAACATTTATTTTTCAAGTTTTTTTGATTGTGATGAAAAAGTTGAAAAATAATCTCTTGCATAGGTATTTCGAATGAATATGATAATAAAAACAATGTTCAAACTTTTTCATAATTTTCTGAAATTCTGTGTTTGTTGCAGCCAAGACAATTTTTTACGATCTTTAAAATTGCCAATGTTTTGTAATTTTTGGGAACCCGCTTAATTTGAAATATAAAACCATTTTTCCAAAAAGCTATGAATTCTATAAAAATTCGATGAAATAAATTTTAATTTCATGATTCAGATAAAAAAACAAAAAAACAAATATATTTATCGATATCTATAACATTTATAAACGTTTTCAGAATTTTCACAAATTTTTTGACTTCTGCAAAATCACATACAATTTTTGAAATTTTTTTTTATTTTGTTGAACATAACACAAGCTGTTTTTATGCTGATACAGAATATCCTTCTTTTTATGTGTACTAATGTTTACTTTACCATGTTACAGAATTTCAATTTTTACAGAACTTTTTCCACATTTTTTTCAATTTTATACATCAGACGGATTTTTCGAAACTAAACAAATTTTCGAAAAATTTATTGAATTTATTTTTCGTAATTTTCATATATTTTTTTATTCGAAAATTCAAAAAAATAATCTGTATTAGGGGCCAAAATATGATATACATCATCAAAAAAATTATTGAAAATTTTTGGCAATTCCACACATCGACACAATTTTTGAATATTATCAAAAATTTTTAGAATTAATGATTCTTCAAATATTTATCTAAATGAAAAGAATTTCTTTCAGTTTTATGAAATTTTATTCAACTTTTCATGATTTTTCGGAACTTTGTCATTACAGTTTGTCTGACTCATTATAATTATTTATCATTTTTAGCATTTATTTTCCAAGTTTTTCAGATTTTGATGAAAAAGTTGAAAAATAATGTGATGCATATTACGAATAAATATGATAATAACAAAATGTTCAAACTTTTTCATAATTTTCGGCAATTCCATGTTTGTTGCAGCAAAGACAATTTTTTACAATCCTTAAAATTGCCGATGCTCTGTAATTTTTTGGAATTCGTTTAATTTAAAATATAAAATCATTTGTCTCAAAAGATTTGAATCCTACAAAAATTTGATTAAATTACATGTAATTTCATAATACATATGAAAAAACGAAAAAACAAATAAACTCGTCAAAATCTAGAACATTTATGAACGTTATTTGAATTTTTACTATTTTCTTGATTTATATAGAATCACTGACCATTTTTGAAATTTTTTTCATTTCGTTGAACCTAACACAAGCTATTCAAAACTTCTTAAATTTGAGAAAAATGATGAAATTTCAAAAAAAACTCATTAGTTAGAACTTTTCGTAATTTTAGACAATCTGAAAATTTCTGTCTTACTCCAATATCTCGAAATTTTTATGATTCCCTACACAATACAAACCATCAAAAACTTCTTGAAATTCATCAAATTATTTCAACTAATTTGTATTCTGTGTAATTTTTTTATACTTAACAAGTTAATAATATTTTGAAAACAAATCAAAACACAGTATTCTACACATTTCAAAGAAATAAAACAATGAAAATTACTACACCCTCTAAATGTGAATTCGTTATTTTTCACTGATATCCAATTGTACTTGACTGTTTCAAATCGACAAAAGTCACCCACTTGTCAATCAGTAGATTTAACTGATTAAATCTATTTATTAATAAGTAGAAACTACTGTTTCCCAGTTGTCTGAACTGAACAAACACTTGAAACGACTGTTTTTCAATTGAAAAATCACTTACTCAAACAGTATTTAAAGTCTACTGTTTCAAACAGTGAAATTTCAACTGTTTCAGATTTACAGAGTAGAATCGTAGCATTCCACTTGGACGTATAAAAATCAGAAAAACCTCCACATTTCCTCAACACGTCTAACGAACGCTGACTTCGAAAAACTCCTCATCGAGCCTCACGAACGTCACGTTTTTTCCAAAGTCATGCAATTTCCGCGAAATCCCCGACTTTAAGAGGGTTTGATCAACGCTTTCAGCAGTGTGAGCACGTATATTCTCCTCTTATTCTGAAATAAATAGAAAGCGCGTCCGGCTGAAACTGAGTATCGCGATCCCAATGATTTCCAGCATTTTCATATTCAATTTCGCGAAAATTTCCACTCGCCAGAACAGAATAAATCGCGGAATCGGAGAAAAATGTCGACGCTGAGAGAAATTTTTCGAAAGAAACGATTACGTTCGTTGATAGTAATTTATCGATTTTCTTCCGCGAGAGTTGTTCGTAACGAAAAAGTAAAAAAAATAAAAAAATACGTGAGATGCATTGTCATCGTGGGTGAGATGAACAAAGTTCCTTTAGTCGAGGAAACGGTTTTTAATTTCTTGGCACCCGTTTTCTGGCACTCAAAAGCATTCTAAACTAAATCGATCCGAACCTGAAATTGGTCGCTTATATTTACGCTAGAGGAAATTTTCGATATACTCGACTGCACTACATTAGCGGCGCGATAACAGCAATCGTTTTTCGAATATTTTGTGAATAGCTTAACAGTCCCCGACAATATCTGCAGCAAACGCGATTTTTCAAGCGGCTTTTTCCAATTTTACGACTCGAACAATGTTTTTGACCGGTGCATGTATTTCAAATTTTTTCCACCTCGCACTCAGATAAAAAAAGTCAGAATTTTTTGTCTCCTTTATTTTTTTTTCAAGGATTTATCGGAAAATCTGTCACTGCTTGCTTGAGCGTACTGAGTGGGTGTAAATTATGCTTTTAACGCGAGGAATATTGATTTTAGCAACATTTTTTACTTCAAGTTTATGATTTTTGTATTTTTAATTAGTCCTCAAGTTTCCATGAGAGGTTGAAGATAGTCAACTTATTCCTATATCAACTCTGTTGGATTAAAATCAGGAATGTGAGGCGGCCAAGTCATGATTTTCAGGGTTCCATCTTTTTCTTTTATCTTGATATAATATTGGCAGAGTCGCGAAGAATGTTTTGGGTCATTATATTGCTACATAACAAGTTCTCTGCCAATGAATTGCTTTCCTGCTGGTATAGCTTTGTAAAAAAGTATTACAAAAAACTTTTTTTCTGAAATCCCCTTCACTCTGCACAATTGATGACTCTATTGATAGAAATCCTCTTGAAACCGTTAGAGATAGTTTTTCATGTTAAACAGTTGGTACACTCAGATAACTATAGTTATAAATTACCAGAATTTTCAGAGTAATTTATTTACTAAAGATATGTGGCGAAATAATTTCTATAATTATCAGTGAAAAATCACAAATGATAATATCAAAAAATTACGAACTGAAAAAAAATAACTAGAGGTTTGAACCTCCAGTTTTAATAAAATTATGGAACTTTTTTTTCCAAGTGTATAAATAAAATAATAAATAATAAAATAAATATAAAATATATGAAACATATATAATAATAAAATAATAAATAAAAAAATTAACAAAAATAAAAACATAAATTCAGTCAAATGAAAAAAAACTTTAGTAGGTTGGTATCTGACTAAATTTATTTAATCGGGTGAAGAACAATTTAGTTGAAAAAATAAATTCTTCAAATTTCCAGGTATTTTCAATCTGAAGTACATTGAACATGACAGTAATTTTCAACGATTTAAAAATTTTTGAAGATTCCTGGAATAAAATTTTTTTAAATTTATACACTTACAAATTTCTTGATTTATAAAACTTTCTAATTCGATTTTTTTCAATTTAGAATTTTTATAAATTTAAAATTTTCTCTAATTTTATTTATGAATACATTTTAAATGTTGAATCATTTAATTTTTTATTGCGATGTAAATTGAAAATTCAGAATAAAAACTTCTAAGTTCTTGAAATGAAGAAATTCTCGAAAAAAAAATTTGGGGAATTTTTGGATTCTAAAACTTCCAAATTTGATTTTTCGAATTTCGGATTTTTCATTGATTTTCAATTTCTTTAATTAAAAATCGATAATCAACTGTTAGTTTTAATTTTTTACATTTTAATATTCAAAATGTGAACAAAAACTTTTAGAACGTTTTAGAAATTCGAAAAATATTGCAGTTATAAGAAATTTTCAAACTTCATGAAGATTTTGGATTTCTCAAATTTTAAAACCCCAGAAACGAAAATATTAAGAATTTTTGACATCTCGAAGAATTTTGAAATTATGATATTTCGGAAATCTGTATACAGTTTTTTGATTTTACAACACTTGAATTTTGATAAAATAGAAAATAGCATGGAAATTTCAACATACTGAAAATTTTATAATATTTATTCAAATTCAATAATTTTTGAACTTTGTCGATATTCTTCATTTCAAATCTAAAACGCATTGAAAATACCAGTTATTTTCAACGATTTTATAATTCAAAAAATTTTTCAACGAATGTAATTTTTGAAGATCCAAAAACTTGAAAATTACTTGGATTTCTGTAACATTTAAATGTGATCTTTTTTATATTATTCTGTTTCTTAAACAGTTTACTGTTATTTTTTGCACAAAACACCCGTAAAAGATCCGGTAAGTTACGTCATTGTCAACCTACTGAGTAATGAAAAAAACTCAAAATACTATGTGATGATAAGGGTAACAAAAAATATTTACTATATAAAATGCAAAATATCTATTTATTTATGCATGAAAAAATAGGGAAATATTTATGATAGGCAATAAATATTTATGATCAAATGCAAGCAAATTTTATGTTTTTTGTACTTTTGTTTATATTTTCGGCTTGTAAACAAAGTTGTTACAGAAAATGACCACATGTTTTGCTAATTGTAAGTTCTCTTCGATTTATAATTCGAAAAGCATAATGCTTCAATTGATTTTATTTATTTTCAAATGTAAACAGATTATGAATTTTTAAACATGTGACATGTCGAATGATTTCTCAGTAATTTTCAAACTGCGAACTACAGAAAATGAAATGAATTAAATTAAATTAAATTAAAGAAAAAGAAAATTAATATTAAAAGTAAATTCGTCGAATTTGTAATTGAATTTTTTAAACTTCCAATTTATATATTCAATATTAATGTTTTATTTTTTCATTTTTAATTTAAAATGCAAAAAATTAAATTCAAATTCAATGAAAATAAGAATTGAACGCAAATTAAAGAAAAAGAAAATGGCGAAACATGCCTAAGAAAAAAATATTTTTTATGGTCAAAAATGGTTGAAAATATTTGGGAATAATAATGAAAAACCTTGAAATATTTACGAAAAATCGAAATCTAGCGAAATATTTTTGTTCCGCCAGAAACTGCGGAAATATTTATTTAAAGAAATATATATCATCATTTTCTAAATTCTTCAAGATATCAAAAATTCTTAACATTTACTTTCTGGAGTTTAAAAATTTCAGAAATCCAAAAACTTAAAGTCTTGAAATTTCTTAAAATTCGATGATTTCTGAAATTTCTGGAATTTCTCAAGTTATTATTTCGGTAGTTTGAATTTAAATTTGAATGAAAAATTCTAATAATCAAAATGAACAATTTATTATCAATTGTCAATAAAAAAAAAAAAAAAAAATGAAAATTCATCGAAAATAAAAAAATCAAATATGGAAGTTTCAGAAATCCAAAAACTTAAAAAGTTTTGAAATTCATTCAAATTCAAATATTTCTACAATTTCCGAAATTTCCTAAGCTTGAATCAAAAATTAAAAAAATCAAAATTAACAGTGTGATTTTATCAACAGTCAATGAAAAAAATTAAAAATTCATTAAAAATTAAAAAATTAAAATTTGAATTCTACGAATCTCAAAATTTTAAAAGTTTTTTGTTTTTTGAAATTCAAGTTTCAAAAAATTGAAAACCGTATGAGTATTCCCGAAGTATCATTATTTTCCAAATTCCTCAAAATGTAAAAAAATCAAATTTTCGTTTTTCAAGTTTTAAAATTTAATTATTTTCGAAATTTCTAAAACTTTCCAAGTTTTTATTTTGATATTTTGAACTAAAATTCGAATAAAAAATGTTGCAAATGAAAAGTAACTGTTGATCTTGGATATTCAATAAAAAAATTGAAAATTCATCGGAAATTCAAAATCAAATCTAGAAGTTTTTTAATTCATGAATTTCAAAAGTTTTTCATTTTCCGAAAATTTCATCATTTAAAGAATTTTCAAAGTTTTTATTCTTAATTTTTAATTTACATCGCAATTCAAATTTTAAAAAAATTGAAATTAAAAATTATGAAATTAATGAAAATTGGAGAAAATTATAAAAATTTATCAAAAATTGATAATTGAGTAAAATATGAATTTAAAAGTTTTAGAATTCTAAAAACTTTCGAACTTTTTAGGTTTTTATATATTTTATTATTTTTTAATTCAGAAAATTTCAGAATCGTTGAAAATTACTGATACATTCAATTATGTACTTCAGATTATGAATAAAATATATATGGAAACTATGAAAATTCTTGAATTTATTGCAAAAATTTTTCATACTTTTTGGGAATGTTGAAAGTTACAAAATTTTTTATTTTTTCATCACTTAAGTTTCCATAAATTGGAAACTTTGGAAGGATTTCGGTAAAATTATACGATTTCCAAAACTTTCGAAATCCGATAACTTGTTAAAAATTCTTAGAATTTCCGTGTATGAAATTTCAAAATTTTTGAAATTCAAAATGTGTAAGTTTTCAAGTTTCTTCAAATTCCATTATCTCCAAAATTTCTAAAAGTTGCCAAGTAGTCAAAAATTGTAATATTTCTGTTGTTTGAAAAATTCAAAAGTTTTTCAATAATACAAAATTGGCCAAAGTTACCCACATTTTTTACATTTTTGAATTTCTTCAATTCTCAGAAATGAATGAAGAATGAAAATGAGATTCATGAGCATAATTCAGCTATAAGTAATTTAGAAAATACATATTTATGAAATTCTTTCATTATTATGAAAATGAAAACCTTTCAAATATTTATGCAAAATCAAAACCTAGCGAAATATTTTTGTTTCGCCAAAAACTGCGGAAATGTTTATGTTTATTTAAAGAAATATATGTCATTATTCTCAAAATTCTTCAAGATGTCGAAAATTCTCAACATTCACGTTTCTGGAGTTTAAAAATTTCAGAAATCCAATAACTTGAAATCTTGAAATTTCTCAAGTTACTATTTCGATATTTTGAATTTAAATTTGAATGAGAAATTTTAATTATGAAAATTAACAATTTATTACCGATTGTCAATAAAAAAAAATAAAAATTCATCGAAAGTATAAAAATCAAATATGAAAATTTTAGAAATCCAAAAACTTAAAAAGTTTTAAAATTCATTAAAATTCTAATATTTCTATTAAAAATATCAAAAATTCATTACAAATTTATAAATGAAATTTTGAAGTAAAAGAATCCCGAAATTTTAAAAGTTTTTTGTTTTTTGAAATTCAAGTTTCGAAAAACTGAAAACTGTATTATTATTCCGAAGTATCATTATTTTTTAAATTCTTCAAAATATCAAAATTCAAATTTTCAATTTTTAAGTTTTGAAATTTAATTATTTTCGAAATTTCTAAAATTTTTAAAGTTTTTATTTTGATATTTTGAAATGTAATTTGAATACATAATTTTGCAAATCAAAATTAACTGTTGACCATGAATATTCAATAAAAAAAATTGAAAATTCATCGAAAATTCAAAAATCAAATCTAGAAGTTATTAGATTCAAAAATTAAAAATTTTTTCATTTATCGAAAATTTCATAATTTCCAGAATTTTCGAAGTTTTTATTGTGAATTTTAAATTTACATCGCAATTCAAAATTTGAAAAATTGAAATTACGAATCAATTAATCAATAAAAATTGGGGAAAATTATAAATTTATCAGAAATTGAAATTTGAGTGAAGTATGATTTTAAAAGTTTCAGAAGTCTAAATATTTTCGAACTCTTTAGAATTTTATAAATTCTATTTTTTTTTAATCCACAAAATTTCAGAATCGTCGAAAATTACTGACACATTCATTTGTGTACTTCAGATTATACATACAAAATGTATGGAAACTATGAAAATTCTTGAATTTGCCAAAATTTTTCATATTTTTTGGAAATGTTGAAAGTTACAAAATTTTCTACTTTTTCATCACTTAAGTTGCCATAAATTGAAAACTTCAGAAGGATTTTGGTACAATTTTACGATTTCCAAAATTTTCAAAATCCGATAATTTGTCAAAAATTCTAAGCATTTCCGCGTATGAAATTTCAACATTTTAGAAATTCAAAATGTGTTAGTTTTCAAGTTTCTTCAAATTCCATTATCTCCGAAATTTCTAAAAGATTCCAAGTTGTCAAAAAATTGAAAAAATATTTTAACAATACGAAATTGGCCAAAACATTTTTGAATTCTGAAAATCTTAGAAATCAATGAAGAATGAAAATGAGATGCATGAGCATAACGCGGCTAGAAGTAA
>JAPYZL010158801.1:0-23666 GCA_030522825.1 Platygaster orseoliae
CAATACTTTGAATGATTCAGATGTAAGAGTTTTTTTATAATAAAGTTACATTTTTATCGAAAAAACAGCGAGAACTTAGTTGCGCACCTAATATAATATAGAAACATAACACATTATAGACTGAATTCCAAAAATAACTTACACTCAAATTTCCAAAAGTCTCCATACTTGGGCTGAACGACAAGTCTTGACCGAAAAAAAAATCAGTTTGAACTTCTGAATTAGAAGTGTTGTTTGTGTGTTGTTCATCAATATTAGCTGCCATCGCAGATTTGCTGGGGCATTCATAGGATGTCGATGGAACATTATGTTCTGGCAAATTAAAGGTAAAAATTTCTTGTAAATATCACAAAAATCAGATCTTATGTAAAATTACATATTCCAACTCGCTGAGTTTGTTTCCAAAATAAAAAAAAAAAAAAATTATTAATCTTCTTACTTTCAGTGAAAACGTCTTCAGGTAATTTCACCGATTCATCTAATTTCGTTCTTTTTTGACGTTCCCGGTCAACAGGATTCATTTGTTGACGCCTTTTCCGATTGTGGGTCAAAATGATGGGCGAATTTCGAGGCATTTGAGGTCCATTCTAATGATCAAAATATTTATGAATTAACAATATATAACTAATATTTTTAACCAAGTCTAGAATTTCATTATATGTAAAAATCAGATTTAATATAAATAATAATTCCTCATTTCATAAATTTACCTGAGAAGGTACATTAATGTTAACAACAATTTTCTGGGATTTCATTCCATCAAACAAAAATTTGAGCTGCTCCACAATGTCGCTTGTTACTTTAACCTCGGCATTGGAATTTTGATTCAGCTGTTCATGCACTGAAAAATAATTCGAAAAACATTAATTTTTTCAAGGTCTGAAAATGTTTGAAACCTTTCAAAATTCCTTTAGGTAATAACAAATGAGATAGACAAGTTCTAATACTTACACATAATACTAGCTGTGCAATATCTGTCGATCAATTCCTGGAGACACATGTCACTTATTCGAGTAGTAAAAGGCTTTCCTTTTGATGCCAACATCCTGCATTCTGTAAGATTTGACGATGTGCTAAAAAATACTCGTGCCGCTTCTTCACAGCCTTCGCCTAAGAGATAGCCTGAAAATATGCAATGTCTCATTTATGTAAATTTAGGAAATAAACTAATAAAAGGTAGAATTTGATATTTTCTTTATTTTAAAATTTGAATTGCGTTAATTACTACAAAGTTTAATTATGGTTGTAAAAGCAAGATAAAAAGATTAACTTGAAATTTTAATTCAAAATTATATTCAACAGTATATTCGATTTTAGTTTATTGAAAAATGTGACATTTGAGGATTTAGGAAATTCAAAAAATAAGAATATCATTGGAAAACTTGAATTTTAAAAAATTTATAGTTTATGATGTCCAATAAATTATTCAAAAATTGTAGTTTCAAACAAAATATGTATTAATGACAGCCGATTTTAACATTTGGTATGAAATTTTGTTTCTGGCAATTGAAAAATTGAATTAACTTTTAAATAATATAAAAACTTTAATTTTAACAAAATTAATCATGCAATATGCATAATTGATAATATGCTATAGCAAAAATTTTGTACTAGTGAAATATTTTATGGGCAAAAAAAATGTATACTTGAAAATAAATATATTATCAGAATAAAAATATTTAAAAAATTCAATTTTCTTGATTTTTTATATCTTAATTTTAAAAACAAAAATTGAAAATGAAAAAAACATATATTTTTATGAATCGTATATATAAAAAACTATATTATATTAGACTAAATATCAAACTATATTATATTAGACTATATATAAAACTATATATATAAACTTTGGAGAATATTACAACATTTGAATTAGAGATGATTCATAAATTTTTATAATTTTCCTATTACTCAGTATTTTTATAGATTTCTAGTATTTATATGGATCGCTTTATGAATTTATTGAATTTGATACTATAGTATTGAAAACGTCAACGATTACAATTAATACCTTTCGGCTATAGATTATCAGTATCACTTTTTTTTGTGTTTATGCAATTATAAAAATTACCTTGTATTTATTATGGTTTTCTGTATAAATTTAGAGAATGATATAGGTACTCCAGAATTAAAAGTTTCATAAATTTAAGAGCTTAAAATCAACGTAGTTTTACAATATCAATAAATTTATAACATTTATCGCATTTTTAATATATTTCTTGTATTTTTTATATCTAAGATTCCATGTTTTAGAATTCAAGTTTCCATAGATTTTTAGTATTTTAGTTTTTTTTTCATGAATAAATAGAATTTATTATTTCTATATATTTCTATTTATGTTTTTCAAATTTTGATGCTTTAGAATTCGAAATCTCATGAATCTCAAATATTCATTCAGATTTTTAAGAAAATAATTTTTCCATAGAATTTAATTCCTTTTAGACTTTTTAGTATTTTTTCAGTATTTATATGAATCGAAAAATTTTTTGAATTTTTTTTCTGAACTTCTCTGTAGATTTTCAGAATTCGATGTTCCAGGGTTCAAGGTTTTTTGGATTTTTAAAATTTTATTTAGCAACTCTTCTTCTTCTCTTCATTAATAATTACCAAGAAAAAACAATTGTTAAAATTTATTTTTTCTACTTTATTCTAGGCAAATGTTTATAGTTATAGTTTTGTTCAACAATAATTTTTTCTGAAACTAGGATTATTGTTATTCTTGGGTTAATAAAATTCAGAATTCTGAATATTGTTTAACTTTGAGAACTAACATGAAACAATTTGTTTCATTTTTTAGATCTCAGAAAGGACATTTTTGATAATTTCTATTTATTTTGGTTTTAATGAATTTTTTCGAATTTTTATATATATCATATATAATCATAATTTTTTCTATTTTTACAAGAAACAATAATAAAATAATGCATGTGTAACGTAAAATGAATAATAATGATTGCAAATAACGATATATTACAAATTTTATTATTTTTTATTATTACAAATTTCATTTGTGGCAATTGAAATAATTTACTTTTGAATAAAATAAAAACTTTAATTTCAACAAAATTAATCATGCAATATGCATACTTAAAAATATGCAGTAGCAAAAATTTTGTACTAGTTAAATATTTTATGGGCAAAAAAAAGGAAAATTTGAAAATAATTACATTATTAAAATAAGCATATTTAAAAAATTCAATATTCTTGAATTTTTATATCTTAATTCAAAAACAAAAATATATATATATATATATATATCACATACTAATAAAATTATATTACATATAATATTTAATTATATACTTTACTCAAAAATTTGACGTTTGACGATTTAGGAAACTAAAAAAATAAGGATATCCTTGAAAAATCTGAATTTTTCACATTTCTAGTTCATGATTTTCAATTAATTATTTAAAAAATGTCATTTTTAATAAAATATATGTAAATGACTGCTGATTTTAACATTTGGCATGAAATTTAATTTTTGAGAAATTTAGAAATTGAATTTACTTTTAAATAAAATCAAAACTTTAATTTCAAAAAAATCAATCATCTAATATTTATAATTAGAAATGTGCTGCAGTAAAAATATTGTACTAATGATATATTTTCTAGGCAAACAAAAATGTATATTTAAAAAAAGGATTTATTTAAATGAAAATATAGAAAAAATTTATTTTTCTTGAATTTTGATATCTTCATTTTAAAAACGAAAATTAAATATTGAAAATGAAATAAAAATATTTTTTTATGAATCATATAACTAAAAAACTATATTAAATGTAAATTCTATTTGACTTTACTCAAAAATTTGACATTCGAGGATTTGGAAAATTCAAAAAATAAGGATATCTTTGAAAAACCGAAATTTTACACATTTCTAGTTTATGATATTCAGTAAATTATTTAAAAAATGTCGTTTTCAATAAAATATGTGTAAATGACTGCTGATTTCAACGTTTGGTATGAAATTTAATTTTTGAGAAATTTAGAAATTGAATTAACTTTTTAATAAAATCAAAACTTTAATTTCGAAAAAATCAATCAATTAATATATACAGGGTGTCCCAAAATCGGTGAATCACCTAAAAACCATGTATTCCTCATGAAATTCTAAGACGATTTTCCCTTTGCCATTTTTTACAAAACTCAAAATCCAAAAAGTTTTTCAAGTTTGAAATTTAAACAATAAATTTACTTTTTTAAGGAGTGGTTATAAAAACCACGAACCAAACTTCACCCAAATTTTTTTCATATTTTTCTGAATTGAAAAGTCCTTTGCCACTTTTCTCAAAACTCAAAATAAAAAAAAATATTCGAGTTCGAAGTTTCAACCAATCAGATTTCTCCGATTTCAAACTCGAATATCTTTTTTGATTTTGAGTTTTGCGAAAAGTGGCAAAGGACTTTTCGATTCAGAAAAATATGAAGAAAATTTGGGTAAAGTTTGGTCCGTGGTATTTATCCCCAATTCACGAAAAAGCGCATTCATTGTTTACATTTCAAACTTGAATAACATTTTTGATTTTGAGTTTTGTAAAAAATGGCAAAGAGAAAATCGTCTTAGAATTTCATGAGGAATACATGGTTTTCGGGTCATCCACCGACCTTGGGACACCCTGTATAATTAGAAATGTGCTACTGAAAAAATTGTGTACTAGTGAAATATTTTCTAGGCAAACAAAAATGTATATTTAAAAAAAAATTTTATTTAAATGAAACTATAGAAAAAATTTATTTTTCTTGAATTTTGATATCTTCATTTTAAAAAGGAAAATTCAATATTAAAAATGAAAAAAAAAAATAAACTTTTATGAATTACATAACTAAAAAACTATTAAATGTAATATTCTATATTACTTTACTCAAAAATTTGAAGTTCAAAGATTTGGAAAATTCAAAAAATAAGGATATTCTTGAAAAACCTAAATTTTACATATTTCTAGTTTATGATATTCATTAAATTATTTAAAAAATGTCGTATTCAATAAAATATGTGTAAATGACTGCTGATTTCAACATTTGGTATGAAATTTAATTTTTGAGAAATTTAGAAATTTAATTTACTTGTTAATAAAAATCAAAAATTTATTTTTGAAAAAATTAATCATTTAATATTTATAATTAGAAATGTGCTGCAGTAAAAATTTTGTACTAGTGAAATATTTTCTAAGCAGACAAAAATGTATATTTAAAAAAAGATATTACGTTATTCAAAATATAGAAAAAATTTATTTTTCTTGAATTTTGATATCTTCATTTAAAAAACGAAAAGTAAATACTAAAAATGACCTGAAAATAAATTTTTATGAATGACATCTAAAAAACTATAAAATGTAATATTCTATTTTACTTTACTTAACAATTTGAAGTTCAAGGATTTAAAAAATTCAAAAAATAAGGATATTCTTGTAAAACCTTAATTTTACACATTTCTAGTTTATAATATTCATAAAGTTTTTTTTAAAGTGTCGTTTTTAATAAAATATGTGTAAATGACTGCTGATTTCAACATTTGCTATAAAATTTAATTTTTGAGAAATTGAATTCACTTTTGAATAATATCAAAACTTTAATATCGAAAAAATTATTCATTAAATATTTATAATGAGAAATGTGCTACAGTAAAAGTTGTGTACTAGTGAAATATTTTCTAGGCAAACAAAAATGTATATTTAAAAAAAAGATATTTAAATGAAAGTATAGAAAAAATTTATTTTTCTTGAATTTTGATTTCTTTATTTTAAAAACGAAATTTTAATATTAAAAATGAAATAAAAATAAATTTTTATGAATCAGATAACTACAAAACTATAAAATGTAATATTCTATTTCATTTTACTCAAAAATTTGACGTTCGAGGATTTAGAAAATCCAAAAAGTAAGGATATCCTTGAAAAGCCTAAATTTTACACATTGCAAGTTTATGATATACATTAAATTATTTAAAAAATATCGTTTTTAATAAAATATGTCTTAACGACTGTCGATTTCAACATTTGGTATGAAATTTCATTTCTGGCAATTCCAACATTAAATTTACTTTCATGTAAAATAAAAATATTAATTTTAACAATATTAATAATTTAATATTCATAATTAGAAGTCAATCTGCTGCATAATATTTTTTTTCCATACTTTAATTTGAAAAACAAAAATTAATAATTTGAAATGAAAATACCCTACTAAGAAATTTGACGTTCCAAGATTTTGGAAATTCAATAAATACAAATACCCTGAATAAATTAAAATATTACAAACATATATTTTTTGATGTTGTATAACTGATAAATAAACTGTCATTTCGAATAAAATAAGTATTTTCAATAATTATTGTAAAATTTCACTCCTGGCAAACCAACTTTGCAATAAAATCGAATCACATTAAAAAAAACTAATTGAGAATTATTCACAATTAGCAATAAATATTGCAGATGCAGCAAAATTTTTCACTCGTGAAATAATTTCAATTTAATTCATAAAAAAAACTTAAAAAAAAAAAAATAAATTTCGGAGGAACTTGAAAATAGCTAAAATTTCAATTTAAATCAAGAAAATAAGACGAATTACGAGAACAAATCAACGATCTTGCGATTCCGTTCCCGCCAAGAACAAAAAGGTTAAATTCCACATTTGCTTACCGTAAACCATGCGGGCGATCTCTGATGGCATTATCGTCTCCATTTTCGCAAGATATTAATATTTAATCCAAGAACTTGAGTACCGTAACGAAATCATATACATTCGTGCCTTTTCAACGCGCTCAAACTTGCACGCAACATAATCAAACACTGAAAAAAACAGCCAAAACTCCATGGTCAATCCCATGGTGTTTTTTGTTTTCAATCATTTCAATTGAAAATAATTGTATTGTATCTGTATACAAAGCGTGTGTTTCTTAAATAGGGATTTTTTGTTTCCTGGTTATTCAATTCTGACTCACAATTGGATTGTTTCGAACGTTTCGTACAAGCAAACAAAGTTGTCTCTGTCGCACAATGAGAGAAAAAATACAGGGAAAAGACAAGGACAAACAACAATGTGGGAACTCTGCATGAAACAATGTATTTTATTTTCAATTGAAAATAATTTTATTGTACCAATCTATTTATAGCGTGTGTTTTTTAAAAGGGATTTTTTGTTTCCTGGTCATTCAATTCACACAATGACTCACAGTTGGATTGTTTTGTGCAAGCAAACAAAGTTGTCTCTGTCGCACAATGAGAGGAAAAGACAGAGACAAACAAAACAAATTGTGAACTCTGCATGCAATGTGTAATGTGCACAGATGCGCACAGTTGAGCAGAGCAGAGCAGAGTTAGGTTAGGTTGGGTCCGTTAAATTCCGTTAAATTTAAATGAGTTCAATAAACACAAGACACGTATTCATGGAATTGAGCAACAATTGAGCAATTGTTCAGAGCATTTAGAGCAACTCTGTGATTGCGTTTGTTTATTAAGGTATATTTATATATTTATTTATTGAGAAGAAGGTGGTTAATAATTGATAATAATTTTCTTATGAATTATAGTAAATTGGCATCAAAATTAAAATGGGCGATAACGAAACGTTGGTCACCGAAAATGGAGTGCCGAAAACTGCGAAACAACTCGAAAAGGAACGGCAAAAATTGTTGAAGCTTGAGAAATTTAAACAGAAGGCAGAGAAAAAAAATGCTGCAGCGTCAGTTGATTCGAAACGAAAAGCTGAAGTGGGTGATGATGAAATTTATTGAGAAATATGATCTAATCTTGAGTTTGGTTATGATAATGATTCACGTGTCTTACATATGGTTGTATATTTCGCGTTGTCATGTGAAATAATTTTTTTTATGTCATTTTAAAGAGTTTTAGAAGATTTTATTTTGAACATATTGAATATTCTTTTAAAATGTTGGATATGGTTTATTTTATTTATATGAAATTTATTAATAAAATATGATGAAAGTTATCTGATTAAAAAATAATAAATTTTTCTCAAGAAATAAATATTATGAAAACAATTCAATCAACAAATTTTAAATTTATGATAAAAATCATAAAATACTAAAATTATATTTCATTCATTTTCATAGAAAGCCAAAAATAAATCAATTTTTTTTCCTTCATTCACCATTTTAGAATGGAACAAGAAAAAGACGTTAAAAACGTAACGTAAAAAAAATATGACAAGAAAAATAAAAAAATTGTTTTTTAAATTAATTTATTTTATGTCATTCTAAAGTGTTTTAGAAGATTTTACTTCAAAAATTAATTCAAAAATTTACTTATAAAATAAAATATGGTTAAATTCGTTAAATTGAAATACAATAAATTCATCTCAAAAAACAAATAATGATGAAATAATTTATTCAAAATTTATTATGAAAATAATAAAATATGAAATTTACATCAGATTTTTTTTTCTTATACTTTTAATTCAGAAATTGAATTTCATTCATTTTATAGAAAACCAAAAATATATAGTTATTTTTTTCTTTCGTTCATCATTGTAGAATTGAAAAATAAAAAATTGTCTTGTAAAATAATTTATTTTTTGTCATTTTAAAGTGTTCTAGAAGATTTTACTTTGAAAATTACTGAACATTCTTTTAAAATGTTGGATATAATTTATTTATTGTATTTACATGAAATTTACTCATAAAATATGATGAAAGTTATTGAATGAAAAAATTTTTAATTTGTTTAAAAAAATGAATATGGTTAAAATAATTCCATTCAAATGAAAAAATTTTTTTTATACTAACCTTTTCAAAAATTTTATTTGATTCATTTTATAGAAAACCAAATATTAATTGATGTTTTTTCCTTCGTTCCTCATTGTAGAATTGAACAAAAAAAAAAAAGACTATAAAAATGTAATGTAAAAAAAAGATGACAAGAAAAATAAAAATTGTCTTGTAAAATAATTTATTTTTTGTCATTCTAAGTGTATTAGAAGATTGTACTTTAAAAATTACTGAACATTCTTTTAAAATGTTGGATATAATTTATTTGTTGTATTTACATGAAATTTACTTATAAAATATGATTGAATTCGTTAAATTGAAAAATAATAAATTTGTCTTATGAAATAAATGTGATGAAAATAATTCAATCAACAAATTAAAAATTTATTATGAAAATCATGAAATACGAAATTTACATGAATTTTTTTTTTCTTATACTAACCTTTTATTTCAAAAATTGAATTTCACTAATTTTTATAGAAAACCAAAAATAAATCGATTTTTTTTTCTTCAATTCATCATTGTAGAATTGAAAAAGAAAAAGACATTAAAAATGTTACATAAAAAAAAGACGACAAGAAAAAGAAAAAATTGTCATGTAAAACAATTTATTTTTTGTCATTCTAAAGTGTTCTAGAAGATTTTACTTTGAAAATTACTGAACATTCTTTTAAAATGTTGGATATAATTTATTTATTGTATTTATATGAAACTTACTTATAAAATATGATTAAATTCGATAAATTGAAAAATAATAAATTTGTCTTCAAAAACAAATGTACTGAAAAAAATTCAATCAAAAAATAAAAAATTTGTGATGAAAATCATAAAATATGAAATTTTCATGAATTTTTTTTTTCTTATCATAACTTTATACTTCAAAAATCGAATTTCACTCATTTTTATAAAAAACAAAAAATAAATCGATTTTTTTTTCCTTCATTCATCACTGTAGAATGGAACCAGAAAAAGGCGTTAAAAACGTAACATAAAAAAAATACGTTAAGAAAAATAAAAAATAAAAAATTGTCCTGTAAAATAATTTATTTTATGTCATTCTAAAGTGTTGTAGAAGATTTTACTTCAAACATTTTTGAACATTCATTCAAAATGTTTGATATAATTTATTTGTTGTATTTAAAATTTACTTATAAAATATGATTAAATTTGTTAAATTGAAAAACAATAAATTTCTCGCAAAAAATAAATATGATAAAAACAATCCAATCAAAAAATTCAAAATTCATGATAAAAATCAAAAAATATGAAATTTACATTAGATTTTTATAGAAAACCAAAAATAAATTGATTTTTTTTTCTTCACTCATCATTGTAGAATGGAACCAAAAAAAGACTGTAAAAACGTATCATAAAAAAAAGACCACAAGAAAAATAATAAAAAGTATCGTAAAATAATTTATTTTATGTCATTCTAAAGTGTTTTAGAAGATTTTACTTTGAAAATTACTGAACATTCTTTTAAAATGTTGGATATAATTTATTTATTGTATTTATATGAAATTTATTCATAAAATATGCTAAAAGTCATTGAATTAAATAATGATTAATTTGTCTCAAAAAATAAATATACGATGAAAATCATAAAATTCGAAATTTACATCAAATTTTTTTCTTATACACACCTTTTACTTCAAAAATTGAATTTCATTCATTTGTATATAAAACCATAAATTAATTCTTTTTTCTCCTCCGTTCATAATTGTAGGATTGAACAAAAAAAAGACAAAAAAGAAAAATTTGAATATTACAATTCCAATGTGGTTCGAATCAATTTTACAAATTTGAACAAATTGAAAATTCTGTTGCAACATCACTTTACTCAAATTCAGCAATTGTAATTTCGTAATTTTTGTCACATAGTAAATTTTTGTTGATACTTCTATTTTTACTTTTGAATTTTTCATCCTTCATTGGTTCTCCCAATCGAAGTTCAAACCCTTTTATTTGATTATTTGTTTCGATCAGAAATCCGAGAAAAAAAAGGAGGCAAAAGAAGTTGCCTTGTATACAATCGATACAAAACCTGGCGACAAAAAAAATGTGGAATGTCCAATTCCTAACGCTTACAGCCCACAATTTGTGGAAGCTGCATGGTATGCCTGGTGGGAAAAAGAAGGATTTTTCAAGCCAGAATACGGGGTAACCTTTAATTTAATTAATTATTTAGACGTGTTTCTAATTATTATTTTCATTAATTTTTTATTGCATTTAATTAATTTTATTTATTTATTTTAACTATTTATTTATTGAATTATTTATTATTTTAATTAATTTAAAATAATGGTTCAGAATTTATTAAATTGTGTTCCGATACATTTAGCTCTGAATTATTTAATTTTATTCAGTAACGTGTTTTTTTTTTTATAAATTAATATTTTATGATTGAAAAACTATAGTACAATGACAGTTGAAAATATTCTTTTTTTTTTGAAATTTTGTAGAACAGGGATATTCTTAAAGAAAATCCGAAAGGAAAATTCACTATGGTGATTCCACCTCCGAATGTGACAGGGTATTTACATTTGGGGCATGCATTGACGAACGGTGTTGAAGACGCAATGGCGAGATGGTAAAAAAATTATGTTCACTTCAATAAATTTTAAGAAAGTAAAAAGATGTGAAAAACAAATTATATGGAAAATTCATAAAACTTGTATGAGTTGAACAATTACGATTATAAAACAAATTTCAACTTTTAGATTATGAAAATCACAAAAATGTTCAACAACAAAAAAAATTTTATTAAATCTGAAATTTGATCATTGTAATTTTTCTATAAACTAAATAATACTTGGAATTTTTGTTTGTTTCATCGTTCATAGTTTTGTACCCTTTTTTATGCTTTTTCTAAACACAAAAACTGGTAAAAGTTTTTTGAATTTCATGGATTTGAAATTAATAAAAGCAAGTATGGAAAACTGCTGATTTTCTTTAATTTTCAGAATTTTTAAATGTATAAAATTAATTATTCTTATTATGATTAGTTCTACGTCAAAAAATTATAATTATATAAAACGCAGAATATTCTTAATATAATTATTCAGGAACCGAATGAAAGGTAGAACAACATTATGGGTTCCCGGTTGCGACCATGCCGGAATAGCCACCCAGGTAGTGGTTGAAAAAAAGCTGTGGAAGGAAGAAAAAAAGACAAGATATGATTTGGGGCGTGAAAAGTTCATAGAGAAAATTTGGGAGTGGAAAAACGAGTGAGTAAATTGCTTCGAAATCTCAAGCATTATTATAACATCATATAATTATGAATGTCTGATTAATAATAAAAAATATATAGTAATTAAAAATTATTAGGTAATCAATAATAATTATCCAATAACTATTAATCAATCATTTAATAATAATCATTATCAATATGATAATCAATATTTGATAATGATTAATATCTGATCTTTGAAATCACTTATTGGTTTAAATAAATCTTTTGAATGAACAGTTTCTACAAAAACAATGTCAAATCCTTACTTAGAAACCTAAAAAACCATGAAAAAAAATATACATATTGTAAAAGAAAAATCTGCAATAATTTGTTTGAATAAGTTGTACAAATTAATGAATTTTACAAAAACAACGTCAAATCCTCACTCGGAAATCTAAAAAACTATCAAAACGATATACATATTGTAAAAGAAAAATTTTACAATAATTTATTAAAATAAGTTGTACAAATTAATGAATTTTACAAAAACAACGTCAAATCTGCACTCGGAAATCTAAAAAACCATGAAAAGGATATACATATTATAAAACAAGAATTTTGCAATAATTTATTTAAATAAATTGTACAAATAAATGAATTTTACAAAAACAACGTCAAATTCTCACACAGAAACCTAAAAAATCGTGAAAAGGATATACATAGGGGCCGTCCATATATTGCGTGACGCGATTGAAGAGAGACACAAATATGGTTCGAGGTTAGGAGAAAAGAGAGCCAAATATAAAATCGCGTCACGCAATATATGGACAGCCCCATATTGTAAAAAAGAATTTCGCAATAATTTGTTTAAATGAATGAATTTAACAAAACCGATATCAAATTTTCACTCAGCATTATAAAAAACCATGAAAATGACATATATCTTGCAGAAAAAAATTTTTGCAATATTTTATCTAAATAAATTATTTGAATAAACAAATTTTACATAATCTATGTCAAATACTTCTCTAGCAACTCAAAAAACTATAAAGAGTGTGTATATCTCATAGAAACAAAATATTGCAATAATGTATTAAAAGCACTGTTATAACAATAACAATTTCCAAAGTAATGGAAATTTGTTGCTTAGCGAACTAAACAACAATCTTGTAGAAACAAAATTTTTTGAAAAAATATTCAAGTCAGAATTATTCAGTCAACCAGTATTTAGTCATTAAAATTATTGGAGTATTTTTTGAGGGTAGGTATTTTAGCCGAAAAATTCTTGACGAAAACAAAAATTAAGTTGGCAGCACGCGCGCGAAATTCAAATATTAATATATATATAGACTTATAACATATATAAGATATATGATCAATTGATTATATATAGTGCGTCCGCCTGGATAGTAAACACTATTTTTTTTCTAGATCCAAGCTTGGACTTGGAAAAAAAAATAGTGTTTACTATCCAGGCGGACGCACTTTATATCTATAAATAACAAAATTTGAATTTCGCGCGCGTGCTGCCAAATTAATTTTTTTTTCGGCAAGAATTTCTCGACTAAAATACCTACCCTCTATTTTTTGGACGATTCCCTGATTATTGGACATTTCCCTGAATTTTGGACATTTGCCTGAATTTTTCCCTGAATTTTTCCCTGAATTTTGGACGTTTCCCTGAATTGTTCCTTGAATTTTTGACGTTTCCCTGCATTTTTCCCTGAATTTTTGGACAATTCCTTGAATTTTTCCCTGAATTTTGAACATTTCCATGAATTTGTCCCTGAGTTTTGGACATTTCCCTGAATTTTTCCCTGAATTTTTCCCTGGATTTTTCCCTGATTTTGGACATTTCCCTGAATTTTTCCCTGAGTTTTGGACATTTGCCTGAGTTTTTCCCTGAATTTTGGACATTCCCTGAATTTTTCTGTGAATTTTGGACATTTCCCTGAATTTTTCCTTGAATTTTGGACATTCCCTGAATTTTGGACATTTCCTTGAGTTTTTCCTTGAATTTTGGACATTCCCTGAATTTTTGGACAATTCCCTGACAACGGAAAAAGGGAATAAGGATTATTCAAGTTCAAAGCTCGTGAATTTCATTCTTTCCATTTAAATGGGAATATTCCAATATGATTATATGTGACGCGCCACGAAGAAAGGGAGCTAAGAAGCATCTGACATAAGGGCTATTATCTGCTTATTTTCAATAAGAAAATGACTCTAACATGAAATGCCTCTTAGGTCCCTTTCTTCGAAGCGCGTCACATATAAGTTTATTTTTTTAGATATTCATAGAATGTGTTATTTCTTTTCCATTTTATAGAAAAGGTCAAAGGATTTACGATCAAATGAAAGAAATCGGTGGTTCTCTTGATTGGAGTCGCGTGGTTTTCACGATGGATGAAAAATGTTGCCGCGCCGTTACAGAGGCTTTCGTACGATTGCACGAAGATGGAACTATTTATCGAAGCAATCGATTGGTCAATTGGTCTTGTACATTGAAAAGCGCAATTTCCGACATTGAAGTAATTTTGCAATGAATATATAATTGATATATTCATTATTATTATCATTATTATCAGAATAATCTTTGCAAAGGAGGAATTGAATCACAAATTTTTAACAACATGTAATTCCAGGTGGACAAGCAAGAGCTGCCTGAAAGAACTTTCCTCTCGATCCCGGGTTATAAGGAAAAAGTCGAATTCGGCGTTCTTGTGCTTTTTGATTACTTAATGGAAAATTCGGAAGAAAAGGTGACCGTCGCCACGACTCGAGTGGAAACTATGTTGGGCGATACGGCGATTGCGGTTCACCCCGAAGATCCGAGATACTCGAGTTTGATCGGGAAATATGCCAAGCATCCTTTCTGTGACAGGCTGTTGAAAATTGTAGCGGACGATTATGTGGATATGAATTTTGGAACAGGTTTTACATTTTTTGTTATAATTAATTGTAAATAATCAAATTTGCAAAACATTTCAAGAAAATTATGGTCTGATATTCAAATGAAATATTGAGAAATCTTTATACAAAATTTGGGCCTTGTGGATTGGGCCCTAATGGTGAGCCCCGAATTTCAGGTTCCCAATTCATCAGGCCCAAGTAGTGAATCCCAAATTTCAGGTTCCCAATTTATCAGTCCCAAATTCACAAGGCCCAAATTATTTTTGGGCCTTCTATATTAGGCCCAAATAGTGAACCCCAAATTTCAGGTTCTCAATTTATCAGGCCCAATGCACAAGGCCCAAATTATTTTTGGGCCTTCTGGATTGGGCCCCAACAGTGAGTCCTAAATTTTTTGAGTCTCGTTGTAGAATTTACAATTTTTTCAAAATTGAAAATAAAATGGTAATAAATTAATGAATTATTACGTTTCGGATTGTAAATTATAAAAATGTGAAATACTGATTGGAAAAACTGCTAAGCCATATGAAAAACTAAAAAATTACACGGAAAACATACAAAAAATAAAGATAGTGCTTTGGAAAATTTTAATTATATTATTTTAAAAAATGAAAATTTCTTCAAGGTGCTGTGAAAATTACTCCAGCTCATGATCCCAATGATTACGAAATCGGAAAAAGGCATAATCTTCCATTCATCACGATTTTCGATACTTCCGGAAATGTGATTGGAGACTACGGAAAGTTCACGGTATGAAATTTTGCAAAAAATTCAATATTTTATATTATTTATAGTGAATAATTTTAATCAAAAATTCTTATAAACTTTTTAAATTCAGTAAATATTTTGAGGTTCTAAAATAAAATTATATGTCAGCAACGGATACTGTCATATGTAATTTTTTTGCTTGAAATTGATTCAAGTGATGAAAACTTTATATAATTCTTGGTCAATTTTCCTAATGATCATTTTTCCAGTCCAATTTTTCGAAAATAAAATTTCCGGATCCAATTTTCGAAAAATTGATAAATTGCATATTTCGGAAAATCGGTGTGTGGAAAAATTAGTTTCGGAAAAATGACCAGCAACGATTGTATATACATATATTATTTGTTTTTATAAATATTATTATAAATTGTTAAATATCAAGGGCATGAAACGATTCGACGCGAGAAAAGAAATCATCAAAGAATTGGAAAAGTTGGGACTTCTGAAGGAAATCAAGAACAACCCCATGGTCGTGCCAATTTGCAGTCGATCGAAAGATGTCGTGGAACCGATGATAATGCCACAGTGGTATGTTCCATTTTTTGGAATTTAAAATAATAATAACAGGAAGAATACTTATCTTGCTCTCTTGATTTTCAAAGTTTTTTATTTTAGATGAAAAATGAATGCATACTATGTTGTAGAAAAAAAGAACGATTGACGATTTTAGAAATGCAAGAAGCAAACATAAATCTAAAGTTATTTCTGTGAATTTGTTGATTACAGGTACGTCAGGTGCACAGAAATGGCAGAACAAGCAACGGAATCTGTGATTTCAGGAGAACTGAAAATAATTCCTGAACAATTTAAAAAAACATGGTTTTCTTGGATGGTTGGCATGCGTGATTGGTGCATTTCGAGACAACTTTGGTGGGGCCATCGCATTCCAGCATATTTCGTGACTGTCGAAGGATCCAAACCTGGAGATGTAAGAAATTTAATTTTTAGAGAACGTGAAATAAGATATATCAATCTGAAGTTATGAAATTCATTATTACTTAAATTGGGATTCAAAGTTGAATCAAAAATGTTGATTTGAAATTTCACTAAGAAAAGTATTAATTTTTGATCAAAATGTATGTTGATTATTTTTAGTTGAAGTTTTTATTTAAAACAATAAAAATAAAGATATTCACTAAATATAATTATTCATTTTTATTACCATAATGTATAGATAGAAATTAAAAAAAATTTTTGATACTCGTTTCGATAATAGAAATATGGTAAATTATAACAATCTTTGCTCTTGTGATCATGAAGTTGTGAAAAAAAATATATGACGGTATAAGGCTTTTTATACCTGCATTACGTTAGACATGTCTTGCCCAATTCGTTTTTAGGTAATATGTAATGAATCGCAATCCCTTAAGTGTTGAATTCTACGGCGTGAAATATGCAATAATTAATATGTGGATTCTGAGAATAATTTCCGAATTTTGTGAATTTTCTGACGTAAGACTTGAAAGTTTAAAATCTGACATATCAGAAGATGCGTATTCGAGATTGGATATTTTCAAGATTCCAGAAATTATCGAAATCTTATTGATCACTTTTAATCAATAAATTTTCTTTCTTTCTTACACGTGAGATTTCAGTTTGCTTTTGTTTGATTTAGTTTCAGTTTTTTATGTATGTTTTAATTTCTGATTTTTTTCTAATTCTCTTTTTGAACTGATTCAGAAGTTTTTATAATTAATTTTAAAATATTTATGAGAAATAAATTAACTGAAATGTTAGAAGAAGAATCATAAAGAAGCAAAAAAAAACTCGGTTTGTTTTTAAAAGGTTTGAAGTAGGTGAGCTAAGCTGGTTCTGTAACATGAAAAAAGATATCAATTTGAAGTTTCATGAAATTTATTATTACTTGAATGGGATTCAAAGTTGAATTGAAAATGTTGATTTGAAACTTTATTAAGAAATGTATAAATTTTTGAACAAAATTTATGTCGATTATTTTTAGTTATAGTTTTTATTTTAAAACAATTTAAATAAAGATATTCACTAAATATAAGTATTTATTTTTATTATCATAATGTATGGATAGAAATTTTAAAACACGCAATTATCTACAAATCTTATTCAAAATTTCATCAAATTCGCAGTTCCAGAAAAAAATTCAAATAAGTATAACGTTATTACAATAGTGTATTACGATATTGAATTAGCATTAATTAATATTGTAATAATAAATCAGTTAATTAATTAATGCGAGTATATTTTATTTACTTGAAAATTTTTTGAAATAAATAAAAAGCTATGTTGTAAAATGTTATTGAATTAGAAAAAATCTAAAAATTAATAATTCACGATAAGTAAAATTACGTGGTTGTTGAATATTTCTTTAAATTTACATTAGCAACTTAAAAGGATTGATTTTAATGAATAAAAAACAAAAAACGTCATTTTATGAATTATTTATGAGAAATAAATTAACTGAAATGTTGGAAGAAGAATCATAAAGAAGTAAAAAAATAAAACTCGATTTATTTTTAAAAGGTTTAAAGTAGGTGAGCTAAACTGGTTCTGGCAATGTGAAACAAGATATCAATTTGAAGTTATAAAATTCATTATTACTTGAATGGGATTCAAAGTTAAATTGAAAATGTTGATTTGAAATTTTATTAAGGAATGTATAAATTTTTGATCAAAATTCATGTCGATTATTTTAAGTTTTAGTTTTTATTTTAAAACAATTTAAATAAAAATATTCACTAAATATAATTATTTTTTCGAAATAAATGAAAAACTATGCTGTGAAATGTTATTTAACCGGAATAAATTCTAAAAATCAGTATTTCACGATAAGTAAAATTACGTGGTTGTTGAATATTTCTTGAAATATAAATTATTCACTTCAACAACTCTAAATTATTAATTTTAATAAATAAAAAACAAAAACTGGCCATTTTATAGTAAATTTTGTAATATTTATGAGAAAGAAATTAACTGAAATACCAGAGGAAGAAATCATCAAGAAGTAAAAAATAAAACTCGACTTATTTTTAAAAAGTATCGAGTAGATAAGCTAAGCTGGTTCTAGCTCCGGGGGCACTACTATGGTAGAACATGAGAAATTTCACAAAGTGAAGCTTATTATGTATTGAATTGAATATTTATTATTAATTTATTCAGCCATCCCAAGACGAATACTGGGTGAGCGGTCGCACAGAGAAAGAGGCCAGAGAAAAAGCATCGAAAAAATTCAACGTCAGCGAAGATAAAATCCAACTCGCTCAAGATCCCGATGTTTTGGACACTTGGTTCTCGTCTGGAATATGGCCATTCTCCATTTTTGGGTGGCCCGAAAAAGTAGGAATTTTCGTAACTAGATTTCAAGGGTTTTTTTACATTAGATTAAATTTTCATGTTGTTTTGTAGACGAAGGATTTGGAAGCTTTTTATCCTGGAACTTTGTTGGAAACTGGGCATGACATTTTGTTCTTCTGGGTGGCGAGAATGGTGTTTTTGGGTCAAAAACTTTTGGGAAAGTTGCCGTTCAAGTAAGTACAAAAATAAATTTCATGAAAAGAAGAATTTTTAATTGAAATAATACATGCGAAAAAAAAATTCAACTGATTCCTTCATTTTTTTGGCTAAAAATTTATTTATTTTATTTTTATAAACAAATATTAGTTTCACCCAATTTAATTTTCTAAAATAGTAATACATTTTGTTAATTTATTTATGGTGTTTTTTTTTTGTTCATAGAGAAGTTTTCTTGCATGCAATGGTTCGAGATGCTCATGGTCGAAAAATGAGCAAATCATTGGGCAACGTCATTGATCCTATGGACGTTATTCGAGGAATTTCTCTAGATGTAAGTAAAATCTTATGCAAAATAATATAGGTATATGCAATTTATTAATTTATGTATTTTATGTTAGTGTTACTCCATAATTTATTGATTGTGTATTCGATTTTTAAAATAATGTTGTAAATAAATAGCTAAGTTTTGTTTGAATGATTAACATATTACACGAAAAATCTATTTTTTAATAAAAAGTGTGTAATTATGGCGTTCAATTTAAAAGATAGTTCAATCGATGAATATGATTTGTAATGAAAATAATTTTGTATCAACATATTAAAATTTTCAATTGATCAATAGTTATTATGTGGATTTTAGGGAAATTTACTCGAAGTATCGAAATCACAAATTTTTCTTATTTCGAAATTTCTATTTTCCACTAATTAAATCCATAATTTTTGTTTTTTTCTATCATTTCTAGCCTTTCTTCAAAAATTTAATTTTGTTGTAAATTCGATAAAAAAATCGGCGTTAAAAACTCACGAGACGTGAAACTCGATGTATTTGATTTTCAGTATATCAGTAGAAAACTTTTTGTTGATAGAAATGTATAAACTTAATTTTTTTGATAATGATACAATGTTGTATAAAAATTTATGAATATATGGCGTATGTTCATAAATTTTATATGCAGTTAAACCAAAAATACTTTTCCTAAATATTTCGCTTGTTTTTATTCACATTAAAAATGCATATTTCGGACTGAAAAATAACTTTGAGTAGCTCTGATAACTATCATTATTATTAATTAACAATAAATACTATTTGAATATTATTGACATTGTTGATAATATAATTAATTGATTCCCGGTCATTTTCCCGAATCCAAGTTCCCGAAATGCCATTATTCCGAACGTATTATTTCCCGAATGGCCATTTTCCCGAAAGTGTTTTTCCCCGAACGACAATTTTCCCGAAAGTATTATTTTCCGAATTTCGGTTGAAATTCCACTTTTGTTTCAATAAAATTGTATACATTTATGAATTTCATAAGAAGAGTCTTCAATTAGAAGATTCGTGGTAAAAATTCCAAAGGTTTTTTTTTTCAAAAGTTTTTTTCAAAAAACAAATGTTTTGTAAATGCGTAACAATGGCATTTCTAGACATTAGGCTGATAGGAAAATTTCCCGTTCGGAAAAATTAAAAACCCTTCGAGAAAAAGACCGTTCGGGAAAATGGCCGTTCGAAAAAAATGACCTTTCGGGAAAATGGTCGGCAACGTAATTAATGAATGAGATAATTATGCAGTCAAGTTTTTCCAAGAGTGATAAGATTCACGGAGAGTAATGGTTTGGATACAGTAGCCATTGATTTAGTAAAATATGGACCCACAAAAGTTTTGGGTACTTCATCTAAAACTTTTGTTATGACAACCAAAGTTTCTGTTATAACAACAATTGCTCAATTTGTTCATGAACCAAATGAAATCATTCCAAGTCAATGAAATTATGTCCTGCGTAGTGTCTTTAACAGTGCCTTACGTATCTTGACATGTGTCTTAAAATTTGTCTGAAACAATGTCTTAGACGTGTCTTAAATAATGTCTTAAACAGTGTCTTACGTACGCATGACAAGTCTTAACATGCATCTTGAGATGTATCTTAAACAATGTCTTACAAATGTCTTAAATAGTGTCTTGAACAGTGCCGTACGTGTCTTGACACGTGTTTAACATGTATTTTAAGATCTGTCCTAAACAATGTCTTACAAATGTCTTCAATAGTGTTTTGAACAGTGCCTTATGTGTCTTGACATGTATCTTAAGATCTGTCTCAAATAATGTCTCACAAATGTCTGAAACAACGTCTTACACGTGTCTTAAATAGTGTCTTACGTGTATTGACATGTCTTAACATGCATCTTAAGATCTGTCTTAAATAATGTCTTACAAATGTCTTAAATAGTGTCTTGAACAGTGCCTCACGTGTCTTGACATGCGTTTTAACATGTATCTTAAGATGTGTCTTAAATACTGTCTAAAATAATGTCTTCAACAATGTTTTGACATGTGTTTTAACATGTATCTTAAGATGTGTCTTAAACAACGCCTTACATGCGTCTTTAACAGTGTATTGCATTTATTGACATGTATCTTAAGATCTGTCTTAAACAATGTCTTACAAATGTCTTAAATAGTGTTTTGAACAGTGCCTTACGTGTCTTGACATGTATCTTAAGACTTGTCTTAAATAATGTCTCACAAATGTCTGAAACAACGTCTTACACGTGTCTTAAATAGTGTCTTACGTGTATTGACATGTCTTAACGTGCATCTTTAGATGTATCTTAAGAAATGCCTTACAAGTGTCTCAAATAGTGTCTTGAACAGTGCCGTACGTGTCTTGACATGTGTTTTAACATGTATTTTAAGATCTGTCTTAAACAATGTCTAACAAATGTCAAACAAATACAAAGTCTGTATTTTAATACATCCTTTTAAGAATGACCAAATCAAACCATGAAATCAAAATGTTCATTACATTGCAATAACCAATAATTTGATTGTCATGCCTAAAGTTTTGGTTGTACTACCCAAAACTTTGGCTCATATCTTACTAAATCAATGGTTGCTGTAACCAAAAATTTCTCTTCGTGTTCTTTTAGAAATTCAGACGTATTGTAAATTTTTCTCTGGTTTTAAAAATGGTTTTTTTTTTCTTGATTGCAGGAATTGCAGAAGAAGCTTTTGGACTCGAATTTGGATGCAAAAGAAATCGAGAAGGCCATGAACATCCAGAAGAAGGATTACCCGAACGGCATTCCCGAGTGCGGCACGGACGCGTTGCGCTTCGCCCTCTGTGCGTACACGAGGCAAGGTCGGGACATTAACCTTGACATTATGAGAGTGCAAGGGTACAGGACATTCTGCAACAAGATGTGGAATGCTACGAGATTCGCGCTCAATTATCTCGGAGAAAATTGCACCCTCGACGCAGGCAACGAAATGGTATGCCACTAATTTTCATTGCACGCATTTTTTTACGCTCTTCCTGGAAAACGCGGCCTTCCCCTGAAAAATTATGGATACAACCTCCGAATCAGTCAAATATGGCGGGTTTTCAGTAAATTATAAAAAATCGAAGAAAGGAAATCGTGTAGCTAAGGGGAATTCGATTTTGAAGATTTTTAAGAAAATACAGGATTTTAGTAAATCAAAATATAAAGTATTTTAAGCATTTCATAGAATTAATAATATATTTATTTATTTATTTATTATTAATTATATATTTGATAGTTTAAATAAATAGAAAATATAAGTATAAAAAATTATATTTTTAAATTTAAAAAGGAAATTTGTTGGATTTATGAAAGGTCTGTTACATTTTGAATATACTTCGATTTTTTGAAATATCAAAAAGATTGAATATTTGTTGATTCAAGAATTTTCAGAATATTTAACAGTTTTTGTAACTTGACGGAGTTTTCCAAATTTTACATAATTTAAAAGAGTTTGCGACATTTGATGACATTCAAAAAACTTTTTGAATGGATTTGTTTGATATTTTAAATGCTTGGTATTTTTTCAAATTTTTGGAAATATTTCTAGATTTTCATTTTATATATTCCAAATATCGGCAATCTTTGCACGATAAAATATATTTTCATGAAAGTCTCGACAAGCTTCAAGATTTATTATTAATTTTTCGAAATCCTAAAAATTTATTGGATTTCCATAATTATTTATAATCTTTGAAATATTTAATGCTTCCAACTATTCATATTTATTATTTAAAAATATATTTAAAAAATTTTAGATTCTCATTGACGTTTTTAAAATTATTGAAGATTTTCGTACGAGATACAAATTTTTTTTTAATACAAATTTTATTAATATTGTGTAGTTTTTTTTTAATTTTACTGAATTTTTATAATTTCATCAACATTCCCTGAAATTATACACATTTTTGGATTGAATAGAATTATTAACTATCTTTTCAGTTTTTTGTAATTTTACGAAAGTTTCTTTTTTTATTGAAATTTCCAAAATTATCGTCGATCTTCGTAAGATAAACGTGTTATTATTCACACCATTTTAATCAATATTAGAATTTCTATAATTTGACAAAAAAATGTTTTGATTAACGAAATTTATAATTATTTTTCGAAATCCGGTAAATTTCTTGAATATTTGCTATTATTTATGATCTTTGAAATATTTATTGCTTCCAACTATTCATACAGGGTGCGCCACCAAAATCTGGACAAAAAACCATTCAATATTCCCGCGATAATATGCTTCAGAAAGATATCGCTTTCAGTGTCTGAATACCTTG
>JAPYZL010158839.1:0-15431 GCA_030522825.1 Platygaster orseoliae
ACTCGAGAGTAGGTTCATTCGAAAGAGCGAAGTTTATTTCATTATAATTGCTTAACACCTCGATTTCGACTTTTGGTGCTGAGAGGTACCTTTTCTCAGACCACGCCACATATGCGCTTTTTCGACAAGTGGAGATAAAAACCACGGACCAAGCTCTACGCAAATTTAATTCATATTTTTCTGAGTCGAAAAATCCTTTGCCACTTTTCAGATAACTCAAAACTAAAAAAGATATTCAAGTTTGAAATCTGAGAAATCTGATTGGTTGAGACTTCTAACTTGAATATCTTTTTTGATTTTGAGTTTTGCGAAAAATGGCTAAGGACTTTTCGACTCAGAAAAATATGAAAAAAATTTGAGTTAATTTCGGTACGTTTTTTTTATCCCCACTCCTCGGAAGAGCGCGTTTATTGTTCGAATTTCAAACTTAAAATTCAAAAAGGAATATTGGATTTATTTTTGGTACGGGGATTTTGGTACACCCTGTATAAACGTTTTTTGGCTGATGGGGTATTCTCACTCCTCGTAAGAGCTCGTTTATTGTTTTAATTTCAAAATTGAATAACTTTTTTGATTTTGAGTTTTGTAAAAAATGGCAAAGGGAAAAGTGTCTTAGAATTTCATGAGGAATTCATGATTTCAAGGATTCTCATGAAATTCTGAGACAATTTTCCCTTTGCCATTTTTTACAAACTCAAAATTAAAAAAGTTATTCGACTTTGAAATTTAAACAATAAATGTGCTTTTTCTACAAGTCGAGATAAAAACCACGGACCAAACTCTACCCAAGTTTTCTTCATACTTTTCTGAATCTAAAAGTCCTGTGCCACTTTTCGCAAAACTCAAAATCAAAAAAGTTATTCGAGTTTGAAATCTGAGAAATCTAATTGGTTGTAATTTCTAACTCGAATATCTTTTTTCATTTTGAGTTTCGTGAGAAGTGGCAAAGGACTGTTCAACTCGGAAAAATATGGAGAAAATTTGGGTAGATTTTAGTCAGTGGTTTTTATCCCAACTTGTTGAAAAAGCGCATTTATTGTTTAAATTTCAAACTCGAATAACTTTTTTAATTTTGAGTTTTGCAAAAAATGATAAAGGAAAAATCGTCTTAAAATTCCATGAGGAATCCATGATTTTAAGGATTTCCGCGAACTGTGACACATCCTGTATATATATAATCAGTGTGCCATGAAGACTTGAAACCTGGAGAACATGAAGAACCATTTATCCGAAATCCCAAAATGCCGAACAAACCACTTTGCCGATTGCGAATATGCCGAACTGGTTATTTTCCGATTGATAATTTTCCCAATAGTAAATTGAATCTAATCCCGATTTGTTCGATCGTTTGAAACACCGAAATGATATTGCCTCGATTACTGAAAATTCCGATTGGTCATTAAACTGAATACTCGATCGACCGATAAATAATATATCCGATATGTCAAAATTCCGAGTACATATTTTTCCGTATGTCCATAAAGCCGTTTTAACATTTCACCGAAGAACCATTGTACCGATTTTTTAATCACGTGAAATTGAATTTTACCGAATATTTATTTGTATGACAGTTTTTTCATCTGAACTTCCATTAAGCCGAAAATAAAAAAAAATCCAATTTTCAATAAGCTCGAAATTTTATTTAACCGAATTTATATTTTGCCGACACTCCAATTCACCGTCTCCTGGGAACTCCGCATTGTCGAAATTCCGAACTGTCATATGAACGATGCGTTAAGTTTCCGAATAAACATGTAACCGAAACAGTACTATATCGAAAACCGTTTTTGCACGATTGGACAATCCGCCGAGAAGTCAGATGGTCGAGACACAAAATGGCCGAACACCCAGTGTCCCTAACCGACAATTGGCAGCATTTAAATGCAATTAAATGCATTATTATCTTTTTTTGGATGTCCAAAAGGTCCAAAACACGGTTCCTCAGGTCCTAGTAACACAATATACTATTTATAACCCAGATAACAAATTGTCGGTCGTTTGCCTACCAGTTGCCGTTACGTGTACACCTAGTTTGCAGTTAATTTGGCATCAAGCGCTCGCCACAATTTGTACTCAAATTAAAACCAACCATTTTTGTCAAGGCTCTGTAGGCAACCAATAAGCAAAGTAACAGCAACCCATCTTTGTCCTTGCATTTTTGAAAACAAGTTGTCCTCAGGTTGCATTTGAATTGTCTAAAAATTTTTGTCAGCAAAACAGTAGAAACATGTGACTACAACGGTTATTTGTATGTACATTGCTGACAAATACTCTTGTAATAGTTGTTTGAGCAACTGGATGCTCACACTTTTTTGCCTCATGGCCAGCAAACTATTTTCAGCAACAGATTTCTTTTTTTTGCCATAGCAACAAATGTTATCTGGGAACTTTCGATTGTCGTGATCAATAATAATATTAATAAAAATTGATATTCAATATTAACGAATATGATTGTTTAATTTATCTGTAGAATCCTGAACAAAAAAAAATTGTTTGAGGCAGCTCTAGGTCTGGTACTAGTATTTTTTCAAAAATCACGAAAATTAATTTTCCCGCGTTTTCTTATTGGAAATATTTGGCTATATATTGTATTATAATCAATTTCCAAAAAAATTTCTTTCAAGTTAGAATAATTATTTGTATTATTTGTATTCAAAATAACAATTAATTGTTATTTTGAGATAGAAAAACTAAACATTCTGAACCTTATTTTGAATTTGACACATTTTGTGATTCAGTACTGTTATTTTTACGTATTATTTATTATCATCATCACTTTCATCTTTTTTTTGTGAAATAATAATGAATTAATCTCGAATTTCGGAAGGGATTTGAACCCCCAAAACCACCCTCTGCTTACGGGCCTGTTGCGCAGTATTATCAACTACTTAAAATTCAAAAATGAATTTTTCGTATGTATAAAAGAACCCAAGAATTTCCCCTCTTCGATTGAGAGTTCGTAAATATATTCTCACGAAAAAAATGGTCTCGCGCTCGGTCATGACTCAACGCCCCGAGCTAAAAAAAGCGCTTAACATAAAAATGGAGTAAAAAAGTGTGTAAATAAAAGAAGTGGGATAATCGGGCCCCCACTTGAGGGCCGCAAAAGTGGGAGTAAGACCCGCAACACAGGCGTGGTACGGTCAGTCTGGTAAAGGGAACAATATGCCGTCCTCGGTTCCACAGCTCACCTCTTTTCCCACTCCTCGCCCACGCAACCCACGACATACGTTTTTTTATCTAATTTCACAGTGATTCACGTTCTTTTACAGTGAACGAAATGCGCGTTTCAACGAATTTTCGCACGTGAAATCAACCACTTTTCGTGCTCACTCATTAATATTCACGTGAGTTGCCATCTTCGAAATCTGAGTCCTTGCACAATCGCCTTTTTCCTTCCGTGAACAAAAAAAGATATCGCAATGGAGCGAGATTTTTGACCTAGGATAGAAATAGGTTCGAAAAATAGGGGACTTGAAATACATGGTTAATTTTATTGCATACGCGCGAAAATTTTCCTTTTTGCGCGGTGGCAGTGAAAAAAAATGAAAGCGATGAGAAAATGATGGTTTTCCGGTGTTGTAGAGTTTAAAATTTGAATAGTCTGGGATTTACTGTTGTGATTAGGAAAGTTTGTGTTCGGGAAAAGTGGTTTTTTATTAGAATTTTATTCAAGGGATATCCGGTGTGTCTTTAAATTATCAGTTTTTCGTAGATTTTTATTATGCTCGTTTACTGTGTAATTCTATTTATTTGGGTAAGAATGAAAGTAATACAAATCGTTTGCAAAGAGAAAATGATCGTTTTTCCATATTATATAATTCGAAATTTGAATAACCAGAAAGATATTGTTGTCATTAGCAAAATTTGTGTTCGGAAAAGTGGTTTTTATAAAATTTTTATTCAGGGGATATTTGGTGTATCTTGAAATCATTAAATTTTAATGATTTACCAGTTTATGACTTGAAATCATTAGTTTTTCAAGATTTCCACTATTCTTGTTTACTGTAAAACTCAAAATTCGATTCATTTCGTTAAAAATGAAAGCAATGCAAATCGTTTGCAAAGAGAAAATGATCGTTTTTATATATCATATAATTTTAAATATGAATAGTTTGGAATATACTGTTGTGATTAGGAAAATGTGTGTTCGGAAAAAGTGGTTTTTTATTTGAATTTTATTCAGGGGATATTCGGTGTATCTTGAAATCATTAGGTTTTAATGATTTACCATTTTATGACTTGAAATCATTAGTTTACTGTAAATTTTCATGATGTAATACAAAATGAAACTAGGTAATGCAAATAGTTTGTAAAGAGAAAATGATATTTTTTTTTATTATATTATAGTTTGAAATTTGAATGTACGTGAAACATTTATCTAAGAATTGTATTCTGGGATTGTTTTTCGTATTTTCAAACATTTCGCACTTTTCGATCGGATTCTAGGTGCGAAATGAAGTTAATGATTTTTTCGCTGATGATTGCAACGTGCCTGGGCCAAATCTCAAATGATTGCAACGACCCAAATTGGCACAGTTTGGAAACTTCACATTCAGCCGAATTAAATTGCGGCGTCGATTTCCAAAATCGCTGTCGGTGCCAGAGAATTTGCTACGACAATCACCATCAATACATTGTCAATTGCACGAACGCAGATTTTGACGATGCTGGTGTACTCAGCCATCTTCCAAATAATACGCAGGTTTATAATTATTTTAATACAGTAACTATTAATTTCGATGAAAATTGGATTATTTTTCAGTTACTCATTTCACTGAGAGAAAAATCTAGTGCTTTTTACTAAAAAATATGGTAATGGGGGATCGAGATGAAATATAGTAAATTTTACTATATACAGTATGGTAATATTTAAAATATTCGTATTGTAGTCATTGGCATGTAGTATAGTAATTTTCCTAATATTCATAGTACAAATTACTACGTGACTTTCTCAGTGTATTTTAAACTTTTCGAATATGTTAAAAATTTCTAATTGTAGAATAGATCCTAAAAATTTTTATTCATGCATCGTCTTGAAGTTCACCAAAATAATTTCTAAATAAGAAAAATCGAAAAACTTTCTGTTCGAAGGTTTTAATTTTTACGGGCAACAGGCTGAGATCTCTGCCTTGGAATGTTTTCGGGATTATGGACTCGCTGCCGAACTTGCGTGTCATCGACATGTCGAACAACGACATTCGGGAAATTCCTGGAAAAACTTATCACCACGTTAAGAATGTTCAGCGTTTGATTCTTGATTTCAATGAGCTTTCCCTGGACCCCGCGCGAAACCATCCTCGACTATTTTCTAATTTTATATCCCTCCTGGAGCTGCATTTGACCGACGCTTTCGAAGACGGTCCACCGCGAAGTTTGGCCGAAACTTTGCATGATATTTTCTTCAACAGGTAAGGAAATTCAACTATCGTTAATAATAAAAAATTTGTAATTGAATTAAACTAATCTGAATTTAAAAATCAGAAACAATTATATTATTTTCGACTGAGTTGATTTCAAAATTACTTTCAACGTTCGTTCTAAAATGAACTCCTAGATTCTCTAGATTCCCAAACTTCTCGAGATTCTCTAAATTTTCAGGATTTTCGAAATTTTCGTGATTGATCACATTTTCCGAACTTTTCTCAGAATCCTTAGATTTTTCGAGATTTCTCGGTTTTTTCGGGATTTCCTGATTTTTCGGCATTCGTGGATTCTCTGGATTTCCATACTTCTCAAGATTCTCGAAATTTTCGAGATTCTTGAAATTCTCGTGATACTCAAATTTTCTAACTTTTAAAAGATTCCCAAAATTTTTCGGGATTTCCTGATGTTTCAGAATTTTTATATTCTCTAGATTCCCAAACTTCTCAAGATTCTCGAAATTTTTGGATTCTTAAAATTCTCATGATAACTCAAATTTTCTGAACTTTTCAAAGATTCCCTAAATTTTTTGGGATTTCCCGATTTTTCGGAATTCCTAGATTCTCTAGATTCCCAAACTTTAAAGATTCTCGAAATTTTCAGGATTCTTAAAATTCTCGTAATTATTCAAATTTTTTGAACTTTTCAAAGATTCCTTAAATTTTTCAGGATTTCCCGATTTTTCAAAATTCGTGGATTCTCTAGACTTCCAAACTTCGCAAAATCCTCGAAATTCTCGGGATTTTTGAGATTCTCGTGATTACTCAAATTTTCTCAACTTTTCAAAGACACCCTAGATTTTTCGGGATTTCCCGACATTTTTGGAATTTCCTGAATTTTCGAGATTTCCCGAACAGTGAAATTCTCTATCCCGCATACTTTTACCAAAAAAACATTTCCGAAATTTCTCAATTATTAATGACAGTTGCTTGTCAAGTTTCTCAGCCATGAAATGGATAAATCTCCAATTTCACACGACCATTGCAAGAGAGTTCGTTTTACAGTAACTTGACGCTTCTGATGAAGTTGCACCTGGAGCAAAACGAGATCTCGGAATTTCGGGAAAGAAAAGTTTTCTGCGATTTGCCAAATTTGCTGGATCTGCATTTGGGCGACAACGCTTTGACGGAATTGCGTTTCGATATGACGTGTCTTAAAAAACTGAGGTTCCTGGACCTTCAACGCAACAAATTTTCCAAGGTCCTAGACAGGGATTTGCGGATCCTGGACAGTTTTCCCAGGAGAAATCAAGCTTTGACCGTCGATTTCTCGCAAAACCCTTTTGAGTGTTCTTGTAAATTGAACAATTTCGTGAAATGGATGGCGAGAACGAAAGTGAACGTGAGAAATAAAGGGTTTTTGCACTGCAAGGAGCCAGGTAACTCATTTATTCGTATTAAATCAGCTATTTTCTTGTAGTGTTTATTTTCATAATTAGTTTATTAATTTTCGTTTGCTTCATTATTGATAATTTATTAATTATGTATTTTGAAATTCCTAATCAATCGATCTTAGATTAAAAGATTTTAAAAATCATACAATCAAAACTCAAAATTAAATTTTTTTCATTTAAAAAAGTAGTTGATGACTTTTTCGACTCGAAATTCAATTCAAAATTATTTTTATATCGGGGAATTCATGTATTGATAATTAATTAATATATAATTCACGATCAATGTTCCATTCATTTTCAGATAACTCGACGAGCCCGATCCACGAAACAGCGGGCTGCGCTCCATTAGAAAGATCAAGAATGCTCGAATTCGAGCGATACAATTCAAGAACAGGAGCGCCAACATTTTTATTATACCTGCTTTCCACGCTTTTGGTCATTCTCGTATGCGCTCTAATTTACGTTCAACGAAAGGAATTGAAGAAGAAGTTTACACCCGTTTTAGACACTGTGAACAAACGAGTGCATTACACCTCAATCTCAACAGGCGAATCGCAAGCGCCAGAATTATAACTTTTTCGCATAGATTTGTATATATTATTTCATAGTGACAATGTTCTTACGTAATTTAATAAAGATTCCCAACTGCTATTCCAGAAACTCCTATTTTTTTGAAATTTAAAATGCCCACGGGCAAACAGAAAACACATATTCATTTTTCCAATCGATGCAAACGATCATATATTTTAAATGATAAAAAAAATAATAACACTTGATAAACATACGCTCATATTAGTTGTACGACATGTATTTGGGCGTGGACGAGAATTTAGCGTAGGATTTGATGACCTTGTTCACAGCCTCGAGGAAGTCTTTTTCCGTGGCTACTTTGCGACGCGCACGAATAGCGAACATTCCGGCTTCTGTGCAGACAGATCGGATTTCAGCGCCTGTACTGTTGGGGCAGAGACGAGCCAGAAGCTCGAATCTGATGTCGCGTTCGACGCTCATTGATCGGGCGTGGATTCTGAAAATGTGGGTGCGACCCTCCAAATCTGGGAGGCCGAATTCCACTTTTCTGTCCAAACGACCCGGGCGCATCAAGGCCGGATCCAGAGTGTCAGGCCTGTTCGTGGCCATGAGCACTTTGATGTTACCTCGAGGATCGAATCTAACATAAACACAAATCATGAACATTGATGAGATTCATAAATCTGGAACATTACAACGAAATTTGTTTTGATGGAATTTTAGAATTATACAATACTAGCTAAACCGGCGCGCTTCGCTGCGCAGTTCGGAATTAGAACATTTTATGAAAGTCAGATAATTAATAATCATTATATTTATTGATCTTTTTGATTTTGGTGTTCCGACTAAATTTGTCTGATTTTTAACTATATGAGTATTTATTTGTGTATTTAACAAATGTTTATTTAACATATTCATTTAGCAAAACACTGTAATTCTGCGAATATGGAAATTGAAATAAATTTTTCGATTTAGAATAGATTTTCTATTCACGAATAAAGTTAAATTTTGTGATGTTTGGTAATATTTTGTAAAATTTCGAGATTTTGTAACAATTTCAGATTTTTAAGTAACATAAAGTAACATTTTGTGATATTTTGTAAAATTTTGTAAGATGAGATTTTGTGAGACGTTTGTGAAATGTTGTGATTCTGTAATATTCTGTGACATTTTGTGACATATTCGGATTTTTTGATATTATGTGACATTTTGTGATTTTGTGGCACGTTGTGATGTTTTTGACATGTTGTGATTTTGTAATATTCTGTTACGTATTGTGACATGTTCTGATTTTGTGAAATTGTGTAACATGCTGTGATTTTGTGATATTTTTGACATTTTGTGATTTTGTAATATTCTGTTACGTATTATGACATGTTGTGATTTTGTGACATTTTATAACATGCTGTGATTTTGTGATATGTTGTTACATTGTGACATTTGTTCATTTTGTGACATTTTATGAGTGTGTGTGTGTCTGTGTGTGGGGGTGTAGTTGGAGAAGTAGGCCATTAAGTCCGTTGAAGTAAACATGCCTATAACATTGCGACGAACGTGATAAATAACTGTGCAAAATTTCAGAACGTTTCATGCAGTAGTTTGAAGTTATTGGCGGACAACATACAGACATTCACTTTTATAGATAAGATTAAGTGGTAAGTAATTTTAAGAATCTGAAATTTCAGAGTTTGGATTTGCAATTCATGAGCTTCCAACTGAAAATTCAGAAACTTACCCATCAAGCTGATTGATGAGTTCCAACATGGTACGTTGAACTTCATTGTCGCCGCCGGCTCCGTCATCGTATCGAGCACCTCCAATAGCGTCGATTTCATCAAAGAAAATAAGACAGGCTTTTTTACTTCTGGCCATCTCAAATAACTCACGGACCATTCGAGCTCCCTAATGAAAAATATAAAAAAAAAAGGAATTTTAACATCAAACATCTTCTAAACGAAAAAACAAGATCGCAATGAAAAGAGTTCTTGATATAAAAACACACCTCTCCCACGTATTTTTGGACCAATTCAGACCCAATGACGCGAATGAAACAAGCATCCGTGCGGTTTGCCACCGCTCGAGCGCACAGAGTTTTTCCAGTTCCAGGAGGCCCGAACAATAGGACACCTTTTGGTGGCTCAATTCCCAAATTCACAAATTTTTCCGGCTGGAAAAATAAGTCAAACGTGAAAAACTTTTCACAAAAAGTATTCGCAGATTTTCAATTTTCAAAAGCGAAATAAATCAAACATTCTCTATAAAACTTTAAAATTATAAAATAAATTGTAATTTATAATTACTAAATATTACTAATTATATACATAATGATATAAAAAATATATATAATTACATATATACATAAATATTATATTACATAAAATAAACACATATACTTATATATAAAATTCGACTTGAAAAAACCGTACATGAAGAAGCGGGGTTTCCACAACTTCTCGAAGTTTCTCAATTTGCTCTTTGCAACCTCCGACGTCGCTGTAAGTGACGTCTGGTTTCTCCTCGACCTGCATCATCGTCACAGTGGGATCGATTTTCGGCGGCAGAGGAATATGAATTTGATACTTGTTACGATCGACGCCAACTCGCATTCCTTCTTCAATGTCAGTTGGTGCCACCGAGTCCGCGAGATCGACCACAAATTTGGCGAATTGTTTAACGTTAATAATGTACTTCGGGTCGTCGGAATCTGCGTTTATAATTTTTGTGCAACGCGCCACTTGGAGAGGTTGCTCATTTTGCAGGGTCTGCTTGTCAGCTGCGAGATCCCATAGCGCTGGCGGAGCAAGCCCAGTATCCGATTCTTTGATACCTGTCAATTCGTTGACCCTCTTGATTATCGTTTGGATGTCATCTTCGACGGCCTTGATGCTCTTCGTGTAGTGGCCTTGACCCTGGAAAATATTAAATACATAAAATAATAAATAAATTTACAATATATAAATAATATGTAATAAATATTATATAATATTATATTTCATTATTCAAATTTTTTTATGATATTTAAATAAAATGTGATAAATATAAAAAAATAAAATAAATGAATGAATATCAAATACAATGATGAAGGTTTCAAAATAAAGGAGATTGAATTTGAATTAGATCCAATAATCTGGAATCAGGGGCGTACGCAAATAATTATATATTGTAAAAATAGAAATAAGTAGTAATAATAAACTCCAAAATAATGAAAATATAAATAATAACAAAATGATGGCTTCGCTTGATTTTTAAAAATGAAATAAGGGAAAAAATAGGCAAAAATTATCAAAAATGTACCTACTGAAAATTTAGAGGACATAACAAATGGATTTTTGTTTCTTTACAAATTTGAATAAAGTTTTGGATTATCAATTTCACTAACTCAAAAATTACAAAAATCATGATTTCAGAAAAAACGAAAATTTACAAAAATGTTAAAAATTAAAAAAAATTTTAACTCTAAAGCATTGAATCCTAGAAATTTCGACAAAAATTCATAAAAATACCAAAATGGTTTTCGAGTCATAGACAAATCGATAAAATATTCTAGATCATAGAGTTCTAAGAAAACTTGTATAAAAATCAAAAGAAATAGTAAAAATGTAGAAGAGTATACTATAAAAACGTTACAAAATTTTATAAACAATCTAAAAGGTACAAAATTACAAAAAATCTATAAAATAATTAAAAACTGAATATATAATATCTTCCCAGGCATTTTTAAATGTACAGGAAGAAATCATTGGATTTATAGAAAATGACTTGAAATTATTATTAACAATTAACATTCTAGGGCGTCGAATTCTAAAAAAAAAAATATAAAAAACTATAAACATACTCTAAAATGCTACAAATTTTTTTTTAACTCCAAAAAGCAGGAAAATAAAAAAAAATCTATTAAATGTTCAAAATCTACGTAGATCTAATTTTCCCAAGTATCTTCAAACGAATGGAATTTTTGTATCAATAAAAAAATTGGGAAGTGGCATGAAAAAAAAATCACATTTGAAAACATATGTATCTATTATTTTCGAAAAAAAATCGATGTACTATTTTGTTTCTTTGAAAAATGATTATTTTGAAGGATATGTGAATTTTGAATTTCTTATACATAGGTATACTGAGCATGCAAATGACGTCATATAGTTAGAATGACGTCACTTTATTAGACTTTTTAGAATGATGTGTTTCAGTCAATTTTTGAGATATGAAAAGAAGAAAAATTGGTGTCCGATATTTTTTGATGAACTAAAGATATCAGGAATAAAAAAAAATTGATGCAACTTCTCAACAACTAAAAATTAAGATTAAAAGCGATAAGTTATCGGAATTCAATTATAATTATAATTCCAGAAATTTATACAGAAATTCATAAAAATACCAAAAAGTATTTCAAATTATAAACAAACTGATGAAATACTTAAAGTATAACAATTACATAACAAATTTTTTCTGAAAAATCTGAGCAAATGTGTACAATCTATAAATCTTGGGATTCTAGGTCATCGAGTTCTAAAAATATTTATATAAATATACGTAAAATCTATAAGATATTGATTATTTACATAGATCCAATTTTTATAATCTAAAAAAATATATTTTAGATTTTTTAATTTAGAATATAATTCTTATATGTAATTTGTATACATTTTTGAAAATACTGATTATCATTTGAAGGTCTAGGAACCTGTACCTATGGCAATGTTTAAAAAGTTAGAAATTTATAAAAATACTATAAATTTCAAATGCTCCTACATTTCAATGTATTATAATCAGATTGAAGAAATTTGTGAATTGAAACATAGATATACAAAAAATTCAATAAAATTAAAAATACTGAAAAATACTACAAAATTTTATAAATAACATTGAATACAGAAATTTCATTAATTCCTGAAATACCTAAAAATTATAATTCTCTCAGGATTTTATGATTTTTAAGTTTACAAATGTCAGAGTTTCAAATTTATATAAATCATGTAATCCAAAGTCGAACATTTTTAATATACATATTCAACGTAATGGAACTCGATTTTTGCAATTTTCAAGTGCTGTGGTTAAAATTTTGTCTTTTTTAAGTAATTTGAGTATTTTTCATATTTATTCATAATTTATACAATTCAAAGAATTATTTATTATTATATATTTTCATATAGCTTTCTGAAATTCAATGCTCTAGGAATTTTCAATATTTTATAGATTTTTAAGCAATCTATATCAAGACAGATTTTTATACAAAGAGTATAAAATTAAAAAAAAAGTAAACTTATTAAATGTTGCTGAAAAATAGTAAAATAAGCAGTTAATAATTGAACAAAATATCTAAATACGTGAATTTCTCACATTGCATAAAACATTTTTGATTTCAATAAATTAAATAAAAAAATTACAATAAAAATTTGTAGTTAATTTTCAATATGGATTAATTTTCAACTTCATTCTCCATGACCAAAAAAGGTAAAAAAAATTAGAAAGTGTGTAATAATACAAAAAATACGTTTAGAAATGATTCATAAATTCTGAAAAATACGATTTGTAGAATTTATGGTAGATTTTTGAGATTTGTTTACAAAAATAATATTTATAAAATGTGGTACAAAATAATTATCAGTATGAAAAATAACTCACGTAAGCTTTGAGCAGAGCAATATCGCTTTCGTCCAAAGCTGGAAATAAAAAAATACGAAAATTAGAATATTTAACAATTCCTTGAAATTTTGAAAATAAGGGTTAGTATCTGACGTTTTATCTCAGCTTCTTTCTCTTCGTCGGTTTTCGATTTTCGCATATCGTCTCCTAGATGGTCCGGCATTTTTTATACTTTCACTAAAAACTTTTATTTTTCAAACAGTGGAAGATACAGTTGTTTTTTTGCAATTTCTGCGGTTTCCAAGTCCAATATAAATTGTCAACAATTGCAAGTCACGAATTTTCATTCAACACAAGAATCAATGCTACCAACCTAAACCACAAGCTTCATAGTTCCTATGATAAAACAAAGACAGACTTATGTTTGATGTAATATGCTAGAAAAGGAACGAAGGTGAAATTTTGCTAACTCTAGCCAAATTGATTTTTCGACAATTAATGGTTATTTTTGCAATTTTTGCTGTTTCGAGTCAACTATAAATTGCGAACAATTGAATTATTGCCATTGCAAGAATCAATGCTACCAACTTAAATCAGGGTTCGCAGTTCTTATTATAAAACAAAGACAGACTTATGTTGCTTATGTTTTTTTTTATGCTGAAAAAAAAACGAAGATGAAATTCTGCGAACTCTAGTCAAGTTGATTTTTTGATATTATGTTATTATTTATTAAAATTTTTTATTGTTTCCAAGTTCACTATAAATTGTGAACAATATCAACGATGCAACGCTACCAACTTTAATCAGGGTTCGCAGTTCCTATAAAAAACAAAGACAGACCTGCGTTTTCGTTTAATGCTAGAAAAAGAACGAAGTTAAAAATTTGCGAACTCTGGTCCGGTTGATTTTTTGACAATATTTATTACTAATTTATGGTTATGTTGCAATTGTAATAATTTTATGTGATCAGCATCTGTTTCTGTTAAGTAAACCGTGAATAGTCGAAAAATCTTGGAATAGAATTGAACAAATAATATTTCAAAAATGCCGATCATCAGCATAAAACGTGATTTGCTGTTCAAAGAGCTGGGAAGTACATACAGTAAGTTCATAATGATATACAAAATTTAGATGGGTTTTTCTATGCAATCTGACGCAATACCTTTAAATATTAAGTTAGGATTTTGTATATGGTATGATTCTGTACATAAAATTTCATTAATAGGTTTTATTTTGGGTTCTCTTTGCTATAATATGTTTTCCGTATTTCGAAGCAGGAGCAAAAGCAAAAAAAAAATATTTGGGAGAGATTTTTTGAAAAAATCTGTCTTGTTTATATTTTATAATAAGTCTATAAAATATTAAAAATTCTTAAAGCATCGAATTTCAGAAAGCTGCATATAAATTCATAATGTAAGAAATTTTGGCATGTTGTATGAATAATAAAGAAATACGAAAAATACTAAGTGTTATGAAAAAACAAAATTATAATTACAGTTAAAAAAAACAAAAATTGAGTTTCATTCTGCTGAATAAGTATATGAAAAATGTTCGAACCTGGACTCCAAAATTTATATAACTTTGAAACTCTGAACTTTGTAAAATTAAAAAATCTTATTACAAAACCAGGTCGTCAAAGATTAAAATTCATAAAATCTCAAAAGAAATATATTTTTGAAGTATTTCAGAGATTTCTGAAATTTCCATATTTTATGATATTCATACAATTTTATGATATTTTTTAGTATTATTTTTAGATTTGATAGAATTCCATGATTCAATCCACATATTTATAGAATTTGATTATAAAATGATGAAATTTACAACGATTTAAAATTTTTGATATTTTTCAATTTCTAATTTGTTTTATAATAATTGTAGACAATATTTGTGGATAATATAAATAATATATTATTCTATTCTATTCTATTATATTTATATATTATTGATATATATATTTATTTACATTATTATATTATAATAATATAATATTCATAAATAATATTCATAGATTTTGAATATTATATAGTTTTTTTTATATTTTCATGCTTTAAAAACAGTTTTGAAAAAATCTGCCTTGATATTTTCTTGAAAATCGATCAAAGTATTGAAAATTTTCAGTACACTTCGATTTCAAAAGCATCCAATTTCAGAAAACTTCATAGAAACTTATAATATCAAGAAAACCTTGGAGTCGTGTAAATTATAAGGAACTATGAGAAATACTGAAAATGTTAGGAAAAGACAAAATTATAATCTCGGTGACCTAAACATAACAAAATCAAGTTCCATTGTATTTAATAAGCATATGAAAAATATAAGACTGAGCTCCAAAATTTATATGTGACGCGCCACAAGGAAAGGGGGCTAACGTGGAAAAAATCGAAAATCTGTTTTTAGTCTTCATCGATAGTTTCAGAGTTGCTCTATCTAGCACGAAAATCAGAAAAAACTTTCAAGCATTATTTATAACTATAAAATGGCTTATTAGAAGGCC